>JAFLJL010006526.1:0-11436 GCA_018398815.1 Conus ventricosus
ATCCCCCCCGGCGAGCGGATACCTACACGGGGCGCCAGAGTCAAATTTGTACTTGTCGTGCCACGCGCGGATGACGCGTCCGCCATGGCGATGTTGGCCACGGCAAACAGCCGCGCGAGTTGAAAGCCCGTGGAGGCCTGGACTCTTGAGCTTCGAGTCGCAGCGCACCTGCGAATACGCAGCAGGCATGGTGCCATCGCATCGCAGATGGCCACACAATCCACCTCACAGGCGATCGCCGCCGTGCATGAGGTCTCATCGCCATTGGATGCGCAATCTGCCCAAAGGCATCGCAAGCAGGAAGGTGGGGAGGGGCGACGGGCAGGGCACACACCTTCTCCACAATGGCGTCGATGACTGCGGTTGTAGATTCGGTTGGGCGTGCCGATACGGTACGCGCCGTCGTACGCCAGAAAATGCCCACGAGCGTCTGGTCGCGCGTGCGCGTGGTGCTCGTGTCACGGCCTACCTCGAAGACCTCCTTGTAGTCGCCGACGTAGTCAAGGTCCAGTGGGCTTGGGGATCTCCGGGGAGCTCGCATCGAGATCCTTGAAGCCGAAAGGCGTCACGGCTCCCCAGTGCGGTGCGTGCAGCGTCATCTGATCGACGGTGGGGTCCGGTTGGTGAAAGAACGGCGGACGTGGCCGGGGCGCACGACGACGTTCGGCGGCCCTGCATTCGGAGCCGTCATTGGCGCGGTCTTTCAGGATGGCGTCCGCGACCTTGTGGCCGAGCTCCGTCGCTTCGGGGCACTGTCGACGTTGCATAGGTACGCAGCAGCGCCTCTGAGAGAATCTTCTCCTGACGGGGGTACAGCGCGCAGAGCGTGCGGACCGCAGCCTCCGCTACGGCGCGCTTCGTTGCAGTAAGCTGCTGGTCGCCTGCATGCGAGCGTGAGTGAAACGCCTTGAGTGCACGCCTTGAGTGTTGCCTGCCAGCACAGAGTGTAACAGGAGAGCACACGTGCTTGAGGGTGCCGTTGACACAGCACCGGCACTGTTGTCATTTCGGCTGTTCGGAGACCACACCGAGGGGTAGGGTGCAGGCGGCTGGGCGCACCGCTGAATTCGGGCCGCCATAGATGTTGCTGTACGTCTTATCGTCGCACGTCCACGCTCACGTACGCGTCATAGATGGCAATGTGGACGATGGCCATAGCGCGTGACTGGTACGTCGCCACCGGCTGCTCTGGGTTGGCCATGGAGCCGTCAGGGGTTGCGCGTCGAAAAGTCTGAAGGCCTGCGTCCAGCGCGACCTTGTGCCAGTGCAGTACCACGGCTGCCATTGCCTCTTCGGGGCTGGAGGGCTTCGTCGTAGTGGCGGGCTCGCCATAGCTGGAGTCTGCAGGCGCTGGTCGGCAGGGTTTACGCTTTGGCTTGCATCCCTGACGTTGGATCAAACAGCACCGGGGGGGGGGGGGGGGGGGGGGGGGGGAAGTGTGTACGTCGCTGAGGTGAGGGCCGTGGGTGGACGTTTGTGCGAGGTGTTGGGGGCATCAGTGGTGGACCTTCACTTCACGAAGTTCACGTGACAGCTCCGCTCCTGCGGTAGCAAGGCCAGACTACTGTCTGCTGCGTCACGGTTTACGGTGCCGTGGTCAGCATTCTCTGAAACCTGGATGAGCTCTTGAAGAATAGAAAGAGGCGCGAGAGGGCTGCACACGATCAAGAGGCTCGTGCAGCTGCTGTAGGCAGGTGCAAACGCCTGCGGCGTTAACAGCTCGGCGGCATAGGCGAACGGGCGCTGCAGCCGTGCAGAGCATGCAGAGCAGACCGCCTGTTGTGAGATCGCGTGCGCCTGCGTGTGAAGTGCTACAAGCGCACGGTTTAGAGTGCTCCGAGCAGCGCGCCAGGGTCCCGAGATTTTCGGCGATGACGGTGCTGCGAACCGCACGGTTCGCGGCATGTGCGGAACCCAATTGTGCACAATGGCGGCGGTCGTACAGGACACGATGCAGGCAAAGACACGTGTAAACAAGCAGGGAGCGGGTGCGCACGGTTTGGGGAGCCGTCGCGTACGCCACATGTGACACGCGCTGTGTTGGAAGGGGCGAGCGCCGGAAGCCGAAGCGATCGCGCTCGGGAAGCGCTTGCACACGCGCAGCGCGAGCCGAACAGCACGCACGAGTCATGACGACAGACTGCATGATATGCTCCGCAGCGATGCAGCAGAGACAATGTGCCGATCTCAGCGCACAGAGGCCGTCAAAAGAAATACACAATCGCGATCACGATTCTGGACGCGCAGCCTATCTGAGCGGAACACGCGTGCACATCGTACTGCGAACAGCACATGCCTGCACATGCCGCGGTCAAACTCTCGCCACGGAGCGCGTCACCGACCTGTCGAGCGCGTGCTGGGGGCTGACCGCCTCAACGCCAGGGCCCCGCGTTCTGCCTGCAATCGTGGCGTATCGGGTTTCAGTCCGGCCCCGGTTTGCAGCGTATCTGGCCTTGCGCAGTGCAAAGGTGACTAATGCTGTGACTACCAGAACCTCCTGAGCAAGTCGGGCAAAGGCTGCCCCCGCTCGCTCCAACGTTCTCACAGCAACTACTGCATCCGGAAGTACGTAAGGAAAGAGTGCTATGCGGCATTGCGTTTGCAACCCTCTCGCGCAGTGTGCGACCTCAAGCAAGGCGAATGTGCTCTTGAACTCAGCGGGGTGGAGCCAACATGGATGCGCCGTCGTCGAAGACGTTCAGCAAGTCAAAGCATCAGCTGGCAAAGAGTCGTGACAGAGTGCACGGACGTGGCAACAAGCGTGGTGACAGCGTGTCCCACAAGAGCGAAGATGCACGGCACTCCCAAAAGCTCAGCACAAAACTTCCGCTCCCGGCTTCGCAGTAACGGACCGTCACTCGGACGAGGAGCACGACACTCATGGCAAAGATTTCCGAGCTCTGCTAGATGCTGCTGCGCAATTCTTCGCAACTCCGCATGTGCTGCAGAACACGCTCGTGGCGTCCTTGGCTGCGCCCCCATTCCAAGACGCGCCAGTGGATGACGTCCGGCACAGGTGCATGGGCCGTGCTGTGAACTGCTTCACCTGCAATGTGCATGACTCTTCAGTCCGAGGCCCTACTGCAACGTGAGGAATTAGGCTCGTGCATGTTGAGCGCACGTCCAGGCCCTCCTATACTCTGGACAATGTCAGTCCTGTGCCACCTGCACATGGTCGCAACCTCGCGATGATGCTGTAGGTGACCGGCTTTGATGTGCCGAAGCTGGCAGCGGCACTAGAGGGCTGGCCGCTACACCTGCAGCTGGGAGTCCACCCCAGCGTAAACCGGCGAGGGTTGCCCGATGCACTCTGCCCCCGAGTCGCATACTTCGGCGCCAGCGCCAGCCGGCAAACCGTGTCAGGAGAGCAGCAGCCCGTGCGCTGATGGTGCACACGAAGCAGATGCAACGTGTATAGAAACGGATGGCCACTTGTTCGAAGGCGCATCTTGCAGTTGTTTCAAACAGGACAGCGATGCCTGCATTGGCCGCGACTTGACGCACAGCCGTTGTACAGTCCTTACAGGCCGGGAAGGGCAGCGTTGGAGCAGTGCACCGTGATGTGCACGGAGAGCTTGAGACGAGCTGGATGCTCTGCTATTGTCTCGGCGCACCGGACGCCATGACAAGCCGACGGAGCATACCTGCTCCTGAGCCACCCAGTCACAATGAGGCTGACGTGGAAGAGGGCCAGGTGGCCGGACGAGCAACAGCTCAATGCTGCGAACCTTGAACAGCAGTTGACGTCGCCAGCGTCCAGGCGGACGCAGACTCCGTTGAAGACGAAGATGGGTCAATTGCAGCGGTATCAGCTGTCTGCAGCAGAGCTGGAGGACTGGCTGGACTTGTGAAGTCATGCGTGTGCGGCGATGTGGTGTGGCTTTGGCGAGGTTGACCACCGAGCTGCACATTGCATCGGGTTGTGCATCGCTACCAGACGCGACCGGTGTATGCTGTGGGCCTGCGACGGCACGCTGCTGTAGCGTGCCGTACCACGGTGCCATTAGCGTTCTTCACTATGGAGGAGTTTGCGCCGCTTCTCAATTGCGTTTAGGAAACGCAGGTGCCACTGAACCACATTAGGCGAGCTCAATTCCTCTACGTTTACCATCCACAGTGGTCATCGGCTGAACACGTCGTCTGTTTGTCAGAGTGTGGCGTTGTCCAAACTGGCTGTGCAGCATACAAGCTCTTCATACGCATAGTATCTACCAGAACATGATCCTGCGTCCATCTTCACTCGCTTGCTGAGGGCTGCCTCGGCGCAAGTGCTTTGGCAGCGGAGGGTTCGTGCAGTGAGGTCTACTTTTTCGAGTTGAGGCTGTACAGCTGTAAGCCTTGCACGGTGGAGACCCTGATCCAGCAAACGCGCCAGTCTGCCGTCAGGCAACCAGTGCAGCAGCCGGTTCCAAGGGATCGAGACCTTCTCGCGATCTGCAGGTGCAAGCATCCCGTGTATGATGTTTCTACGCTCGCAGCCTCGATTGCAGAATGAGCCGTAGCACACGAGCATGACCGCGCGCTGCAGCTGCCCTGTTCTTATTGCGTACGCGATGGCAATCGTCAACTGTGTATTTTCATCTTCCAGATTGAAGGGTATTTGTCCTTGCTGATCCGCTAGGCAGGGCCACAAGCGATGCATGTCGCACAGCCACGCCGCGACAGCGGCCACGCTTCCACATCATCTCGCCAGATCCACGGTATTCACCGACAACAGCGTCGAAGTAATGTTGTTCGTCTGCTTCGAGCAGCCGACATCGACATCAATACCTTGGTAGGCGAGCCGACGCTTGCGGAAGACCTGCAGTCTTTCCAACGCAAGCTCGGCGCAGAGTTCGGCGTACGACCCCGTTTGACCTCCTGCCACTGCCTAAGAAGCCCCCTTCCTGAGATATGCTAGATCTGTTCCGCGCGGGGCAACCTGCCGCTCACAGGGCTTAACACTGCTATGCAGCTGGAAGTACAGCTTGATGTGCGGGCCCGGTGCAGGCCACACTCCATCAACGCAGCCAATGTACATTGCAGGACTCAGGTATTCCTTTGAGGTATGATGAGGACACGGAGTGGAAGGCACGCGAGGCGTGGCAGCATGGTTTCGTCCTGGCAGATCGCTCGCACTGGGAAGGCTCAGATTTGTAGGCGATGATAAGCTCGGCTTTTTGCACTCACAGAGCACGCAAGACCTTGCGAGCAGGCGGCCCGGACGGTGTGCGCAAACGGTAAACGTTTACCACCTTGTCGATCGATCAGTGCAGATTCGGCGCCATTGGGATCGCGCATGATGTCCCGGAGTCGTGAATCAGTGATCAGATGCCGTGGTGACGTCAGAATGTGAGCTGATGGCTCTGCCATGTCTTGCTCATGAAGCCCTGCTTTGCCGGCTGCAGGCAGTGGTGCTCTCCCCCTTGAATGTGCGATCACGCATTTGCTCGCCCGCAAGATGCCGAGTGTCTGCAGGTGTTCACGACGCCGACAGGTCGATTGATCGATGTAGCTACGGTGCTGGTGCAAGCCGGGGTGCGCTAGCAATCACATCACCAGAGACCCGGGGGATCTGCTACAGCGTCTACAGAAGCACATCTTCCCGATGACAAAGTGAAGCGCCACGGACGTCACAGCGCAGACAAGGTGCGCATGCTCGGGGCTCGTCGCGGCTTCGGCGTGCATGTGTGGTCGTGTGGCCACGCACACACTCTGCACGCAATCATCTAATTGCACATCTTTGGCCCCTGAGCTGCTGCCGCCCATCGCCTCAATACGGCCGAACAAGCTGCTACGAGGGAGCAAGGAGGCAGGGTCGTGCACAGTACGTCACAGGATGCTGACAGTTTCTAAGGAGCGCAGGATGTTCACCGTTCTTGGCCCCAAAGCTGAAGAGTTGGCGGCTGACTGGGGTGGAGACGCCCTGGTGGGCCTCGAGCGGTGCGCGCATGTGGTACTCAATTTTGAAGGCACGCCCGTTGTCGTCGTGCGAGACTCTGGCCTGGACCACGTGCAGGGATGGACCTTCATCGTTGATGAGCCCGCCGCTGCCGAATTTTGGCGCAAGCTGCCCTCAAGGTGTGAGCAGGCTGCGACCGTTGCGGCACTGTGTGAATGTTTGATGGGATACTTCCGCCCACTGAATGAAAGCAGGCAAGTGCACGAGCCACGAGTCAGGCTTGGCGGGCACAGCTGGCAACTGACTGAAGTGGACGCCCCCGTACGACGGCCCGCATTCTGCTGGATGCAATGCAGTCTGTGCATGTGCAGGGCGCTCTGCCGATGGGCACGGGAAGCTTGGAATGAAGCTCGAATTCTGAACGGCGTGCCTGCTGTGGGCGCCGAAGTGTCTGATGCGTACAACCCTCTAGAGGCAGGCCTGTACCACGCAGTGTCGCTGGCAAAGGGCTGCTACGTGGGGCAGGAGACCATTGCGAAGGTGCACAACAACAATGGTGCGCTCACAGCGCTACCGATGCTACAACAATGCTGTGCTAGTGACGCCATCTTCGAGTCGCACTAGCGGTGGTCGCTGGCCTGGAGTTTGATGCAAGGGCCGAGGGGTGTCGGTTCTGGTGCTCCGATGCGGTCTCGTATCGGATTGTGCAGCGCCACACACAATGTCCAATGCATTGCAGACGCAGAATGCTCAACTGTGCGGTCGTGCAGTGCGGGGCACACGTTGGGGCACCTGACATGCGTCTGGAGAGCGCATCATCTGACGGATTATGCTGTCTCCTGTACCATGTTCCATCTGCTGCAGGAGTGAAGCAGCAGCTCTGGGGATTGCGGCTGCGGGCGGGAGCATGTTGCTCTCCAGGCAGCACCATCGCCGACGGAAACATGCCTGACACAAAGCGTCTCGGGGTTGTCACGTCAGCGGTGTCTGCAAAGGAAGGGTCGTTTGCCCTGGGCTATCTCAGGTGCAGGCGCGACAGGCAGTTGGTCGACTTACAAGACCAGCAAGTTGTACATAGACGGCGAGCCTGCGAAGGTGTGCCTCTTAGTACTTGTGTTCTGGCATTCCAGAGTTGTGCTGCACCTGTCAGAAGCCATGTGTCGTGTTGGCAAGCGGAGCTACCAACCTGGCGTACAGAAAGATCAGGGCTTGAACCTCATCATGGGTTTTCAAGGAGGAGAGTAGATTTCTGCATGTGGAAGCATGCCAAAACTGACGTTTTGATCTGGCGGCACGATAGCCTGTCCGAGTCCAGGTTGTGGCAGTGCCGGCGCTGACGAGGGCGTTTCCGCCAAGAGGCCATGCCAGTGCGCAAAGAAAGCACAAAGCAGCATGCTTCTTCAATCGAGGACGAAAAAGCATCCAAGGCTGAGAAGCTGCAAGCGATGCAAGAGAGGCTCGCGCAATGGCAGCAGAAGCAAAAGCGACCAGCGGCTTGAGAAGCCCGACCAAGGCACCAAGTTGTTTTAAACGTTTCGGTCCACCCGCTGCATGAGGGTCGTGGCCAATGCCCACAGGTTGCCGGTTCCGATGTGTTTGCGGCCCCACACTGTTGGGAACAATTCTGCCGAGCGTCCTTTAAAGGACACAAAATTTTGTGTACATGTTACGCGACGTTGAATCTTACCGACGCTGCGGCACGCTAGCCGACTGCTTAGCGGCTGTGCGGGCGGCTTTCGCTTTCGAGGCTGGCATTGGACCATCGGCAATGCTCATGCCTTGGAACGTTGCGTTCCGCATCTGTTGGACCCAGAGGCCAAGCTGTGCGCCACGCGAAGTGGGTTCGTTCGAACGGAGAGTGAATTTACTCTACGCTCGTCGCTGGTTACAAACTGGCAGTCGTAGCCACGTCAACGCCTGTGAAGGGGTGGTTTGCAATCTGCGCGCTTTGGACGGAGACGGCCGCACTCGCACCGGATCGAGGGTGCGTTGGGGGCGGGGGGTCGCCAGGCCCAAGCGCAGTCGCATGGCCAGCTCGAAGTCCGGGTTCCGCATGCGCAGGTGGGGCGAGGTGGGTAGGACCTCCGGCCACATCGCCTTGCCTTGTGGACTGTCTACAGGCCGTGCACAGGGGCATGCGTACGCCCAAGCAGACCTTAGATCCAGGCCACAGGCCTGAACAGACGTCTGCAGACTCTGGCCGGCTCTGACAACCGAGTCTAGGGCTGCACCTTGTCTTTGTAAGTCTAGGGCTCGGGGCCACACACCCCCCTTACAACACTGGTCACTCCGTGGGTCAGTCAATCCCGGGCGTGCCACAAACGATACTTCCTGATGATCCAAAGCATGAGCATGGAACGATCGAATCATGGAGGGCCATGCAGATGCCGGCAGCCTGCAGAGCCCGCGGAGCACCTGTTGGCCCACTTGGCGGCAGTGGCGCTGCGGTACGTACCGTATATACTGCACGCGTGATTCGTGTCCGACCGGACAGGGGCTGGGCTGCCGTCCTGGACTGCGGTGCAAGGGGTTACCACAAGCTGCATGCGCATTCAACAGGGTGCCTGGCACTTGAGGGGAAGGATCTTCGGTGCACCTACGTTCTTCGCTGTTGTGCAGGCGCACTCACCCATGGACCCCCCTCGTTGCGGGCACCCGCGTGGGCACACGCACGCGGGGAGGGGTGGGGTGAGGGGAGTAGCGCTCCTGCTGCGAAGCATGTCCTTGTACACAAGCCTTGTCAAAGCCTTGTCAAAGTCAAAAGTACGGAGGGGCCTGCATCCGCCTAAGCAGACCCTAAGGCTCCAGAGACGGGCTTAGTCCTCAGACGGTGCAATCGCCGGCAGGCTCTGATAGCCAGGCTCAGGGCTTAGGGAGTGCTATCTCCCCTACGACACTGGTGACACAGTGGCTCCACATCAGGCCGGCCCCTCGATGATACCGGCAGAAAGGCAAGGCAAGGCCACAGCGCAAGAGCATGCACTCGCGCCACCACTGTGCACCGCACTCATCACTCACCACGACCTCAACGCACTCTGCATCGCGCATAGAATATCGCACAGCAAAGTTCTTTCTATTGTCGCTCACTCAAACAAGGGAGGGGAAAGCACAGCAAGAGCGAATCGACAACCCCACCTGAAGCGCAACGGTCGTATGCTTTGAAGTAAACAAGTCGAACTCGGTGCCTGTGCACTTGCATTCTGTTCCACCTCCGAGCTGCTCGGGTGCCGCTGTGGCGCTCGCACGTGCGACGAATCTTGCATGGCCTGTTCGTTTCGCTCTGCCTGCTGCGAAGTCCTGCCCCCTATCACTCTAGGCGTGACTGTACACGCGCTTTGGCCATCCATGAGGAGGCTGAGGCGAATGTGCCGGAAGCCAGCAAGGACGCCATCTCCGATTGGTGGGATGTTTTGCTGCAACCCCGGAGACGAATCACTGGTCTTTTGCCCAGTTCTTGCAGGCCTCAACAATGTCGTCCACAGCGGTGCTCGGCAACACAGCATCAAGGGACACGCTCGCTTTCCCCTGACCGAGCTTGACGGGAATCTTTTTGAGAAAGCTTTCGACGTCGGCATCATCAAGCACTCGTGAGGATCTGCACACCCGATCTATGGTATTTCGACACAACACCATCGAACATGCCGCCATCAGTTGCTGGCAGTGCGTCAGCGCTTTGCGTCAGAGGTCGGGGCAGACAAGACACATATTCCCTGCCACGACCATGTACAGAGCTGCTTGCGAGCAGGAACATGCAGATCTGTTGCTAAGAGGCTGGTTGGTTTCCAAGGTACCTTGTTGCCAAGCTGCTCTGCCAGCAGTTGGTGCATCTTTGGGCCACCTGGAACCGTGCTCATGTCCTTCAAGAAGAGGTGCCAACCGTTAAGATCAGCGTATGCGTCCCTGCCGATTGAGTATGCAAGGTCCTCGAAGGTGCTTTTTTGCGCTGATGTTTCGGAAGCCACGAGGCGAGCCAGATCGAAGAAGCCTTGGGTAACTGCATGCGCGTTTGGCGCTTCGCACAGCCATCTCACCCCCCAGCACGGGTCGAAGGAGGTATTGGCCAAAGCGCACGCTTTCACATGCGGACACACACAAAACCTAGATTCCAGCCCGCAAGCAGAGGCCGCTACGTGAAGGCCCCAAAGCGCTATGTATTCGCAGTATGAATCAGACACATGCTGACACATGGCCAAGTCGGTCAGTGGGGGGTTTACCCTGGAAAAAGCGCCCTAGTTCTGGGGAAATTTCAGGGAGAGCAATCGCAACTCCGACGCGTGGTAGCCCTGGCACGCTCATCATCTCTATTGGCAAGTATTTGAGGCACCGTCGTCTTTCAGGCTGCTACAGCTGCAGCCCCTTCGCAGTGTTGCCAGCACCCGCTCAGCCTTGTGCGGTGCAGCCACCGCACCACGCGCGGGCCCCCTCCGGAACGCAACAGAATTTTCGCATGACCTTTTTTTGAGGCACAACGACTCTCAGGCATCATGTTCATGCCGATAAGGGCGCTGGCTTGATCTGTGAGCAACTCGGCGCGAACTACGCTGCAAGTTCTGCAAACGTGAACAGTCGAAAAGGCAACGCACAAGGGGGAAAGGGATTGTGCGAATGTCAAGCGATGATGCGCGCTTTGATACCACAGGCGCTTTGTGAATGTGCTGCACACTGGAATTGCCCGCGGTCATTGATCGCAACAACTCGACCCTGTGGCGCCGCCCGACCGAGGTCGTAGGAGGCAAGGAAGACGGCGCCAGCACGGTCCGCGACCACGCGGCTCACGACGGCTTGTACGCCCCGGCCCGAGTGCAGAGCATGTAGGCCGCCGGAAGGTCGCACGCCGATTCGCCCCAGCTGAGCGCGCCGCCGACGTCATCGTAAGGGCGCACTGCCAGGTAGCCAGCAGCGCGGTGGTGCCGGCGAAGGGCTTGCACCGCTTAGGCCCGTACCCCTATGACAGCCTCCCCATGAAAGCTTCCGCGCAAAAGCTGCGTGCCTCCGCGGCTGTGACGGTGCGGTCCGCAGCCCCCGTGCCGCAGGGCGAGCCCCAGCTGCGCCAGCTCTCGTGTAGTAGCGCGACAGCGCCGGGGACGGCACGTGCTCCACCATTTAGAGCACCGCACGACGGCAAAACCCCGGGTTTCCCGGGGAAGCTGATCCGGATCAGCTTCTCCACGTGTCGTCGTCGTCTGGCGCTCCCACGGCACGGTGCGCTGAGGTGCACCATCTTTTCGCGACAGCGAGGAGCAAAACAGCAAGTACCTCGAGGCGGTGGCCAGTCCCTCCAACCTGGGCACCCGCGTGATAACGTCGTCCGCGCACGAACCAACGACGCTCTCCACAAAGGCTGCCGTGACGATGGGGATGCCCGTCAAGGGGCGCTCGTCGGGCTTGTGCTGGTTGTTAGCTTAAGAGCGCCGCCACAGTACCACAGTCGGACCGCGATCCGTACTTGTCCGGCTGTACGCGCTAGTCGATGCTCGCCACGCCCCCGGACCTGTAGGTAGGAAGGACCCGCCCCCACCCGATTCCTGGGGGCGGCCCCACAAACCCCCCTTCGT
>JAFLJL010006527.1:2500-10945 GCA_018398815.1 Conus ventricosus
CCGGCTTCTTTCTCTGTGTTCTCATCATCACCACTTCAAACCACACACCACCACCCCTACAGCCGGCTTCTTTCTCTGGGTTCTCATCATCACCACTTCAAACCACACACCACCACCCCTACAGCCTGCTTCTTTCTCTGTGTTCTCATCATCACCACTTCAAACCACACACCACCACCCCTACAGCCTGCTTCTTTCTCTGTGTTCTCATCATCACCACTTCAAACCACACACCACCACCCCTACAGCCTG
Source organism: Conus ventricosus (assembly GCA_018398815.1). NCBI lineage: Eukaryota > Metazoa > Mollusca > Gastropoda > Neogastropoda > Conidae > Conus > Conus ventricosus. Next base: position 2,753 of record JAFLJL010006527.1, read on the forward strand.
CTTCTTTCTCTGTGTTCTCATCATCACCACTTCAAACCACACACCACCACCCCTACAGCCTGCTTCTTTCTCGGTGTTCTCATCATCACCAAGCTTCTCAGCCAACCATCGGTTGGTTCGTTTACCTGCCTGTCGGTCAGAAAGATAACTCACAAACCACAGAACCGATCTTAACTGAAGTTGGTTTAAAGGACGAGCCATGTAGTTCTATGGCGAACTCATGAAATTTCAGTGGCGTACCCGAGGCGCGGATTGGGGTCAAAGGGCGGGCACAGGATGGGCTACGTCAAGACCATTACAAATTTCTCCCTGAACCGTTGTTCGCTGCGAGTGTGGCATAGCAGTGGACACCAGGGGAGAGGTGGCAGCTCTCCTTTGAGGGACACTGATGTGAGAGATCAGTGTCGGGCGGCGCAGACAACCTTCCAGCCATGTGGGTGACGGCGGGTCTAGCCTGTGTCGCCGGGAACGGCTCCTGGAGATGTGGGGCGATCGGCGAAGGAGCGCTGCCTGACTGCGACTACCGTGGCCTTGAATACCGTGCTGTTTTGTGGGAAGGCAGACGTGGGGGCACTCCTTATGGGGTTGGGCTGAAAAATTGCCCTCTCGGCCGCAGTCAGCGAGTGCCCGCCAAGTTTTAGGGACTCGTGCAGCGCTCCAGCGACTTTCGTCCTGCTCCCTCTTTGAGGCGGCCTCACGCGGCACAGGACCATCGCCACCCGAGCATGAAGAAGGCCGCCTGGTGGTCCTGAAGACAGCCTGATGTTTGGGGAAAGAAGGCAACACACACCGACGCCCATCGTCGGTCGACCAACAAGTTGAATTGAACCAACGTTCAAGAGCAACACGACAAACTTGAAGCAACATTCAAGAAGAACACGACCAGAATTGAACCAACGTTCAAGAGGAAAACGAGCTCAGAGACAGAGATGCCACGACCCCGATTGAAACCTACCCACTACTGCCAGGCGACAGCAGTTGCCACAATGATGCAGACCTATGTCTGCAGTAACCTTGTCCTTAAGGGCCTCAGGCCGATAGGACGTTAATCTCATCCTTAACAGTAACTCCCTGAACATCAACACGGTGAACTTACTCTCTTCGTATTGATAGCCCTCTATGATGACATATCTGTTCATAAAATACTAACACTTCGTAGCAACAGTTAATTTGGGTATTTCTTGTTTTCCTTATCCTGTTCAAAACAAAAACAAAGCCAAACAAAAAAAACATGGGAGGTAACTCTGTTCACACGTACTACGGCTTCACCTGCCGGTACAAACGGGGGCAGTGTGTCGTGTGTGCGTGTCACACATTCATGCACGTTCATAATCATGTCTGCCAAAAATGCGTGTATGCGTGTGTCCGTGAGAGCGCAAGAGTGCGTCTCACAGGGCACGTGAACGTACGATCAAGGTCCGGTGGAGTGGGTGCGGGAGTTATCATCGCTCCATGCTTCTCCGGACTGTCGATTTCCTTTCAAAGCGATGGGACACTTTCAGTTCTCTGCAAAGGCCTAACCCGACCTCAGGTTCTCTAAGATTCGCTATTGTAATGCTCTCTCTCTCTCTCTCTCTTCTCTCTCTCCTCTCTCCTCTCTCTCTCTCTCTCCTCCTCTCTCTCTGTGGTCTGCTCTCCTTTTTTCCTACTCGCGCCTTCCCTCTCGTCCACCACCCCCCCCCTCCACTGTGTGTGTGTGTGTGTGTGTGTGTGTGTGTGTGTGTGTGTGTGTGGTGTGTGTGTGTGTGTGTGTGTGTGCGTGCGTGCGTGCGTGCGTGCGCACATTTCTCCCCGTGTACTCCCATTTTTTCCGTACATCAGGCAGAAGAGCACAAAGGATCAAATGTGAATACTGCCCTTTTCTCCTCCTGTTATCTTCTTTCCAAAGCCCATCATCAGACCTTACTGAAGTTGACGTCACTTTGAGCGCTGTCAGGGGGGGGGGATGGGGGAGGAACTGTGACGTCACTTTGAGCGCTGTCGGGGGAGGGATGGGGAGGAACTGTGACGTCACTTGAGCGCTGTCGGGGGAGGGTTGGGGGGAGGAACTGTGACGTCACTTTGAGCGCTGTCGGGGGGGGGAGGGATGGGGGAGGAACTGTGACGTCAATTTGAGCGCTGTCGGGGGAGGGTTAGAGAGGAACTGTGACGTCATTTTGAGCTGTGGGGGGGGGGGGGGGGGGGGGGGGGAGTGGGGGGGGAGTAGGGATGGGGAGGAACTGGAAGTGGCAGAAGGGAGAACTGGCCACGGCAGAGTGGAATGACAAAACAAGCGTTGATGTAAAAACCGCAAATACCCCGACAATAAGCCGTGCGGTGCCCCGACAATAAGCCGTGCGGTGCCCCGACAATAAGCCGTGCGGTGCCCCGACAATAAGCCGTGCGGTGCCCCGACAATAAGCCGTGCGGTGCGCAAATACCCCGACAATAAGCCGTGCGGTGCCCCGACAATAAGCCGTGCGGTGCCCTGACAATAAGCCGTGCGGTGCCCCGACAATAAGCCGTGCGGTGCCCCGACAATAAGCCGTGCGGTGCCCCGACAATAAGCCGTGCGGTGGGCCGGGCTTTAGCAATAAATTGGCGCGTGCGCGAACACACACACACACACACACACACACAAACTGTGTGGGTTAAGTACCGTTAAAGTTACACACATGCTGAGAGTGTCACTCTCCCGAGCACTTCATCCAGCAGTCGGAGAACATTCATCATGGTGGTGTATAATTTGACAAGATTCCCTTTCGGACTTTCAGCCCTTGAACTCCAGACGACATTAGTGGCACCCGATCAATGTTGAACGGAAAGAAGATGGGACCGAGTTCAACACCGTTTTGGTTTCTCATTTCTATTTCACCCCGGTAAATCAACACAGGCGTCAGGCTATGTAATTCACCAAAAGGAACTCCTCAACGCATCCTGGCCAATTCGTACAACGGCAAGTCACCTGTGGCGACGTGACTTACCCTGATCTCCTCAAGCGTTCTGGGCAAGGAGGTCACGGCAGGTCACTGGCGGGCGACGTGACTTACCCTGATCTCCTCAAGCGTTCTGGGCAAGGAGGTCACGGCAGGTCACTGGCGGGCGACGTGACTTACCCTGATCTCCTCAAGCGTTCTGGGCAAGGAGGTCACGGCAGGTCACTGGCGGGCGACGTGACTTACCCTGATCTCCTCAAGCGTTCTGGGAAAGGAGGTCAAGGCAGGTCACCGGCGACGACGTGACTTACCCTGATCTCCTCAAGCGTTCTGGGCAAGGAGGTCACGGCAGGTCACTGGCGGGCGACGTGACTTACCCTGATCTCCTCAAGCGTTCTGGGCAAGGAGGTCACGGCAGGTCACTGGCGGGCGACGTGACTTACCCTGATCTCCTCAAGCGTTTCTGGGCAAGGAGGTCACGGCAGGTCACTGGCGGGCGACGTGACTTACCCTGATCTTCTCAAGCGTTCTGGGCAAGGAGGTCACGGCAGGTCACTGGCGGGCGACGTGACTTACCCTGATCTCCTCAAGCGTTCTGGGGAAGGAGGTCACGGCAGGTCACTGGCGGACGACGTGACTTACCCTGATCTCCTCAAGCGTTCTGGGGAAGGAGGTCACGGCAGGTCACTGGCGGACGACGTGACTTACCCTGATCTCCTCAAGCGTTCTGGGGAAGGAGGTCATGGCGTCCGGGACCTAGCCACCAGCTGCTGCTATTTATTTCCCACGAACAGACACGTCATCCACCCAACTCCTCCAACTGCAAGGAACGGCACAACGCACAATCCCTCGCCCGCCAAACATGCTGAGGTTTCTTTCGTGAGTGTTGTCGTTTCTGTGGAGAAGTGAAGAATAGATACGTGGAGAGAGGATGGCTGGAGTGGGGGGGGGGGGGGGATTAGAAAGGGGGTGGGGTGGGGGTGGCAGGGAGGCTGGGTTCACGAAACGTGGTAGTACCAGACGCCAAACTTGAACACATCAGCAATGGTACCGGGTATCCGGTTGATGTGAGCGAAGAAAGAACGGGAGGCTGCGGGTGGGAAGGGGGGTGGGACGGACAGGGCACGGAATAAGGCAAGCTGAAGATGGCCAAAAGAAAAAATACAATACAAAAAAAAACAAATATGAAAAGAAAGCTCAAGCCCAAACCGGCCCCAAACAGGTGGTGCGGATATCCCGTGCAGTATGTTCTTGACCTTTTCGAACTTTCCATGGCTTCGATGGTTCGATGCAAATACTCACCATTTCTCTCCTCCCTGCCTTTCTCCCCACCTCCTGCCCCTCCCTTCCCATTCTCTCTCTCTCTCTCTCTCTCTCTCCTCTCTCTCTCTCTCTCTCTCTCTGTCCCTCTCTCTCTCTCTCTAGGAAGAAGGGGGTGGGGGAGGTTGCGGAAGAGTGGGAAACAGATGACGAGAGATAAGGCAAGTACTTATCGCATAATCATTTCTTCGTCTATTCATCTCTCTCTCTCTCCTCTCTCTCTCTCTCTCTCTCTCTCTCTCTCTCTCTCTCCCCAAATGGACAGACAAGGGCAGACAAAAAACACACAGAGAACGGGGCGGATGACACGCACAAAGACAAATGGACAGACAAGGGCAGACAAAAAACACACAGAGAACGGGGCGGATGACACGCACAAAGACAAATGGACAGACAAGGGCAGACAAAAAACACACAGAGAACGGGGCAGATGACACGCACAAAGAGACAGAGGAACACTGAAAGGCTATCAAACATGAACTGAGAAAGACAGACGGACACAGAGAAAACGGACAGAGAGAGAGAGGGGGGGGGGGGTGACAGACAGGCAGACAGACACAGACAGAGACAGACAGACAGACAGGCAGCCAGATAGAGATAAAGACAGAGAAAGACAGAGACACAGACAGACAGAGCAAACCAAGACACAGCGGGGCAGACGAGGCGGCCAGGCTCAGCAGCCGAAGACACGCACCTGCCGACTGTGGGCCACGACACGCACCTGCCGACTGTGGGCCACGACATCCAGGAAGGTGTGGAGCTCCACGGCCTCCGCCACCAGCGCCCGGCACACCGCCCTGTAGTGATGCCGCGCCTCCCCCGGCCCCGCCAGACGGACTGTGCACAGCTGCAACACACACAAGGACGGCAGACAACTGAGCGTTCGCCCCTTATTACGTCTTGACAGCGCCTCCGTCCGGCGAGTTCGTCTCGTGGTCACAACCGCCTGTGCGGGTGACCTGACCTTTCCCCTGAGCGGTTTAGGTTCTGTACACAGATCCCGACATAAGTGACAAACTCATCTATCCTGTGGAAGCGCGGCAGAGAGTTCAGGTCAGCTTCAAGAGCGATATCTTTCATGTCCAAATGCTGTGTCTGCACGATTAGTCTCACGCATGACCGGCTGTTAGTTTAGTTTTGCACTCGCCGAGTTTTCGCAACCCACCCAACTTGGTGTTGTTTTCTTAGCGACACACGGGTGGATCGGACAGGGTGGGGCTGGGGGTGGGGGGAGGGGACACTTCTGACAAGGTCAGCCTAAAATGCCCGTGCTGTATGCTGATTTTGGCATGGCATACCGTGTCACAAATCCGCGCAGTGTGACCTTTGGCCTTGGTGTGTTCGCCTAGTTGTCCGACGGACATCTCAACTCCTTCTATTCATTCATTCATCTCGTGTGTACGGTCCATCGACCTTTTGCTGTAAATGTCAGTCTATCTCTACTGGAACAGCCACAGTTTATTTCTGTAACTCCCCCCCCCCCCCCCCTCCCACGGCAATGACGAACTTTCCGAGATCAGAAGAACAGAGTGTAACCCGAAGGATCACCCAAGTCACCAGACCTAGATTACAGCGGCTCCATCAAGAAAATACACACGTCAAAAGACCTAGATTACAGCGGCTCCATCAAGAAAATACACACGTCAACAGACCTAGATTACAGCGGCTCCATCAAGCCAGTACCAAGTCAAAAGACCTAGATTACAGCGGCTCCATCAAGCCAATACACAAGTCAACAGACCTAGATTACAGCGGCTCCATCAAGCCAATACACAAGTCAACAGACCTAGATTACAGCGGCTCCATCAAGCCAATACACAAGTCAACAGACCTAGATTACAATGGCTCCATCAAGCCAATACACAAGTCAACAGACCGAGATTACAGCGGCTCAATCAAGCCAATACACAAGTCAACAGACCTAGATTACAGCGGCTCCATCAAGCCAATACACAAGTCAACAGACCTAGATTACAGCGGCTCCATCAAGCCAATACCAAAGTCAAAAGACCTAGATTACAGCGGCTCCATCAAGCCAATACACAAGTCAACAGACCGAGATTACAGCGGCTCCATCAAGCCAATACACAAGTCAACAGACCTAGATTACAGCGGCTCCATCAAGCCAATACACAAGTCAACAGACCTAGATTACAGCGGCTCCATCAAGCCAATACACAAGTCAACAGACCTAGATTATAGTGGCTCCATCAAGCCAATACACAAGTCAACAGACCTAGATTACAGCGGCTCCATCAAGCCAATACACAAGTCAACAGACCTAGATTACAGCGGCTCCATCAAGCCAATACACAAGTCAACAGACCTAGATTATAGCGGCTCCATCAAGCCAATACATAAGTCAATGCGTAACTGTTGTTTTTTGTTCTTGATCGAAAACAGGTGATGGCACATTTTAAATCTGCAGGTTTTTACACAGACTGTTCGTTACCTTATGCTGACGCGTAAAGATTGAAAGGCGGTTGAACATTGAAAATCGGCGTTACAAAATTGGGGAGGGACGTTGGGGGCAAGGGGAGGGGGAGGGGGGGGGCAGAATGCACGGGGCCCATCACTCCAGTCTCTTTCCACATACAGTTAGACTCATTACCCCCCTCCCCTCCACCCCCCCCCCCCCCCCCCCCCCCCAGTCACAGGCAACACATGAGACTCATCCATTCCCGAAAAACTGTAACAGGCCTTCCCTCAAGCATCGCAAAAACACAAAAAACAAAAAGCAGCAAGGCTGGCCATGCTACGTGCAATTAGAATTACTGACCACGCAGCTGTGAGGACCAGCCAATATCATCATGACAACCACCCAACAGCCCAACATCATCATGACAACCACCCGACAACCAGACAGCTGTGAGGAACGGCCAACGTCATCATGGCAACCACCCAACAACCAGGCAGCTGTGAGGACCAGCCAATATCATCATGACAACCACCCAACAGTCCAACATCATCATGACAACCACCCAACAACCAGGCAGCTGTGAGGAACGGCCAACGTCATCATGGCAACCACCCAACAACCAGGCAGCTGTAAGGACCAGCCAATATCATCATGACAACCACCCAACAGTCCAACATCATCATGACAACCACCCAACAACCAGGCAGCTGTGAGGAACGGCCAACGTCATCATGGCAACCACCCAACAACCAGGCAGCTGTGAGGAACAGCCAACATTACCATGGCAACCACCCGACAACCAGGCAGCTGTGAGGACCAGCCAACATCATCATGACAACCACCCGACAACCAGTGGTGAGGAACAGCCAACATCATCAAGGCAACCACCCGACAACCAGGCAGCTGTGAGGGCCAGCCAACATCATCATTACAACCATCCGACAACCAGACAGCTGTGAGGAACGGCCAACGTCATCATGGCAACCACCCGACAACCAGGCAGCTGTGAGGAACAGCCAACATCATCATGACAACCACCCGACAACCAGACAGCTGTGAGGAACAGCCAATATCATCATGACAACCACCCAACAACCAGGCAGTTGTGACGAATGACCAACATCATCATGACAACCACCCAACAACCAGGCAGTTGTGACGAATGACCAACATCATCATGACAACCGCCCGACAACCAGGCAGCTGTACGAATGACCAACATCATCATGACAACCACCCGACAACCAGGCAGCTGTGACGAATGACAAACATCATCATGACAACCGCCCGACAACCAGGCAGCTGTGACGAATGACAAACATCATCATGACAACCGCTCGACAACAGGCAGCTGTGAGGAACAGCCATATCATCATGATAACCACCCGACAACCAGGCAGCTGTGAGATCGGCCAACATCGTGACAACCACCACAGCCAACCCATCATACAACACCAACAACCAGACAGCTGTGAGGACCAGCAACATCATCATGGACAACAGCCCAATCAACCAACATGGACCAACATCTGACAACCA
>JAFLJL010006528.1:0-11062 GCA_018398815.1 Conus ventricosus
AAAGACACTTTTAGCTTCACTGTCAGTGGGGATTTGCAGTGCACTTCCCTGTATGTCTGCTGCGCTCTTTCGCCTGTTCCATGGCTGTTGCTATTTCGAAGGCCCTGGCAAAGGTCAAGTCCGTTGTTGCCAGCAGGCGTCGTTGTGTGCGGTCATTGTTGATGCCGCACACCAACCGGTCCCTGAGCATACTGTCCAGTCCCTCTCCAAAGTTACAGTCTGCCGACAGCCTACGTAACTGACTAACATAGACTGCTACAGTCTCGTCGGAGCCTCGACTTCTTGTGTGAAACTTAAAACGCTGTACTATTTCCGAGGGCTTGGGCTTGAGGTGGTTTAACACCACCTCTTTCAGTTGTGTGTACGTTTTACCACCCCGCTTAGCTGGGGTCAGTAGGTCCCTCATGAGCTTGTAAGTGGCCCCACCACATGCACTCAGAAGAATGGCTTTCTGTTTCCCTGCATCATCAATGTCATTAGCCGCAAAATAGTGTTCCATTCTTTCCACATACTGTTCCCATCTTCCCCCCTATCCAGCCCAAACTCAGCTAGTCGTCCGAACGTCGCCATCCTCGTCGCCAATGATATGACTAGGGTAAGTACTCACCAGTAGTTGGCTGAGGTGAAGATACTGTAATGGGGGCCCCCCCTACCTGTGGAGACCTGATCTTGTCTGGAGTGCTGACCGTAGTCGTACGTCGTTTGTCTCGACCGTTGCAAGATGGCGCTCCCGCCTCCTGGACGTGGTGTCTGCTTACCAGAATCTACTACAGGAACAATGCTCGCATCTCGCCACTCATCAGGTAGGCCTATTACTCCCTGGTCCAGTGAAGCTTGGTAAAGTAGTTGGTATACCTCACTCAATCATATGTCGATGTGCGTGGAACTATTTGTGAATGTAAATCTATTTTGCTATCCCCTTGAAATGAACATGTATATATGTTTATTCAATAAAATGTCAGTGTCAGTGTCAGTGTCAGTGTCTCTCTCTCTCTGATTCCAAGCCTAAACAGTACCATGAAAATCAACCTGATGATTGTGAGTGCGTTAAACGAAAAAAAGCAGTAGGAAAAGAACGAAGGGGGGGGGGGGGGGGGGGGGGGGGGGGGGGGGGAGTAAAATCGTGCGGACTCAACAGACCATGCCAGCGGCGTAAAAGTTTGTGCTTTATAGGGACTGTGACTAGAACCACCCACTTGGTCAATTTCGAGGCTGGTTGTTTCCTTGTGTAGTGGTTTAAATGTCTTCCGGTAAGAATTGCGACCAGGGAAGGCAATAATAAATGTAAGTTTGTGTTTCCTTCTGGATTTGTGTTGTTGTTAACTTCTCGATGTGCAAAAAAAAAAAAAAAAAGTATTGAAAGTTATCTGCTATCTTGTCTGTCTGAGCGCCAATGGTATGAGAAGGCAGACGTTGACGTTCATTGAAGTTGCGGCTCCTGAGTTTAGACTGACACTCATGCGGTGGACGAGTGGGAAGTTGTACAACTATATCTATAGCACATACAACTTAGCATTAAAATCAGTCTTACATTACAATGGAAGACTTTGGCAGCCCTTGCCTAAAACATCCTAATCGGCAGAAAGGAAACCAAAGAGTAAAACTAAAAGTCTTTGAGCAATGTCTACTTGGGCAGATGTAAACAAGTGGAATACCCACAATGGCAGTTTGTTTTAGGCATGCCTCTTCGTTTTGTTATGTCTACGACTTTGACTGATGTGGCGGAAAACCTGTGCAGTATGATGCTGATGAATACGAAGATCTTTGGGACCTGCTTGGTGATCACTGTTAAACTTCAGAAGATCTTGATAAGTTATTTGGAAGGGGTCGACAGGTGGCAATCTAAATTCAGTTGCAACTAAATGCATTGTTCTTTCACATGGGCAAATGGCCATGATCATCATCAGTATTCAAATGAATATCATCGCAATCAGGAAAGAGTTCTCTGGCTGAAGCAGAATTGCAGTGAAAGAATTTTGGGGTCCTGATAGACTCAGGTCTGCAGTTTTCTAATACATGTCGAAATGCAAGGTAAATAAGACCAAACAGGAATCTGGGATTTGTCCGCGGAATCCTTCGTTTCCTGGACCCGGAGTCAATGCGCACTTCTTTTCACTCTCTAGTTAGACCACATCCTGGAATATGCAAACTGTGGTTAGAGCCACACATCTAGAAATTTAAGCAAAATAGTTATTGAAGGAAAGCTCCACAGAGCCACAAAGTATTGTCCCTGGTTTGGGTCATCTTGAGTATGAGGACAGAATGAAGGCTGTGAAATTACCCAGTATGAGTTACAGGAGAATCGAGGAGTATTAATAGAGGTGTATAAATATACACATGGATGATGGACTCTATAATTGTGCCTCCACCTTCATACTGAACACCCCAAGGACCAACTAAAGGTCACAATTTAAACTAATGATAAATCAGTAAACTCAACATCCCAGACAAAACTTTTCCTCAATAGGCTGATCTGGAACACGTGGAACTGCTCGATACAAGATTGTGAATGCAGAAGATTAAGATAAGATATGTAGCTTATATAGCAAGTGAATGCAGAAATTGAACAGTTTCAAGAATCATCTAGACAGCACCTTCAAGGAACACAATGTTATCCTGCAGGCTTAGCACCCACCTAGACCACATAGAAATTATGCGGGAAGTCACAAGTCACAAGTATTAAAATCAGGATGAATGGATCAAAGATCGTTTAGGATAGCTTTTTAGTTAAGATGTTTTTAGTGTCTGAACAAAAAGCTCAGCTAAAAGGCCTCGCGGTACGATTTTCACCCAGCTGAATTTTATATTATTATTATTATTATTTAGGTTACGTTCGCATTTGTTAAAAGTCAGATTGATCCTACCAAAGTGCGACAGTGTTTGTGTAGGAATCAGATACAGACTTGCTCGGCACAAGTGATCATGCACAAATGGATCAGTGAACTGAAAATAATCCAGACGTGGAAGTTGTGCATCCCTGTTCACTTGGGCGGGATCAATGAAGTCCTTCTTTATCTTCTACCATTTCGTTTTACTGATGAATATTTTTTAGCAAAGGTCTCTTGCCCTTTTCTTGTCATCTGGCGTTTCATAATGATGGCATAGAACTATGCTAGAAAGAGAATCAAGGGACTGCTCAGTGCATGCATGTGATTCACCAAATAGTAATTACTTATAATAGATTTTTTTTTCTTCTAAGATGATTGACCGTCTAAGCAGTTGTTATTGAGTTGAGGTAATTGTACATGAACAAAATCAAGTCGTGTAACCAGAATTGACTATAATACACTAGGACCTATCAACGGCAAGGAGAAATTTGGTGGAGGACAATGTTAGTACAGCACCATTAACAGAAGAAAAGGGTGAAAGGAGTAACTTCAAGTTCAAGTGTGTGCATGCTTGTCAAGTGGGTGCATGCTTGTGAGAGATGCGAAGAGAGAGAGAGATTGATTGATGATTGATGCATTGATCTTTAATATAGTTTATACGCAAGGATGAAGATCTTTAGGCCAAGCACAGTTTCAATTGTCCTTGTCATGCATACCATTATTTCATGAATCTTATATTGACAATTCTAAACATAGCAACAGTGTAATCTGAATTCTAGAATGAAATGATAAGCAAACTATTGTATTCATAAGTAATGATCGGACTTGGGGTGGTGAACAGAAGGAAACTTACAATAAACAAACAGCAAGCAAACAAAACAAGAGGAGAGGTATTGTGTAAATGAGCAAGATGGACAAAAGGTCGTCCAAAAAAGCCACAAAAAGTGGATTTTTCAAATAGTTTTTATTAACAGCAATTTTGTCCAAAGGAAGACTTCTGTTTAAGGGTCATAAAAACATACATACAAAGATAACTCATGCACCGATGTTCTGCCTAGTAATGTGATTTAGGCATCATAAACAAGATCTGAGGTTGTTTTGTGGACATTCAATTTTATCAATATTCCTATTTGAAAGTCTGTTTATGCAGCATAATTGTTTTCAGGGATAAAAAAGACTGTATATTACAGCTAAATTTCATTCAGAAAAGAAAAGGCATCTGTGCAGTTTAAGATCAAGTTTCACATGATGAGGGGTATGGACCAACATAACAACCGTCGGACATACTGATTTGTTCTTTATGCCTGTGTTGGAATAAGACAGTAAATGCATCCTCTGATGAGTTTTCTGTGTTTTTGAGGGTGTTTGCATTTCTTGTAATGATATCCAAGTATAGGACCACAATAGCCTTGTTACCATAATATGGCATTTTTATCCTGCCAGTTGTTATGATGTTGCATTGGACACTTCCCAAGTATTTCCCAACTATGCAAAAATAACAACAGTCATTAAAAAAATGGACTACTTTTCCTTTGAGTACAGTTTCTATTGTTATTGTTACTTGTTACACATATAAAGGCTATAAAAACAAGCTAAATTAAGTCAAATTGCTATGTAGACTCCTTATATAGAATCCTCGGACACGTTGTTATGCATCAATGTTGGAATATTCAACAAACGCTCATGTACTGACAGGTATTAGAATTATTGATGATCAAAATGCATCGAGACAGTTTGACAGCTAACAATAATACACGTGTTACATTTAGGGCAACCTTGCTCTCTCAGATAAGCTCAGAGCGCTTACGAATCATATGAAAATACATTTTTTGGTTTAAACAACATTAATTACAAGATGTAAAACAGATCTTTTTGCATATTCTGCACCAGACTTTCTCTTCTTTTCCTCTGATGAAGAAAGTAGGATGCGAAGACCTAGAAAACACAAATTCTTTGTCAATACAAATAATACAAATATACTTTTAGGTAATTTTTGGAATTAAACTGCATAAAAACAAGTGATCAAAATAAAAATGTTATGAACAAAATCAATTTGGTATGCTTCAGGTTGAATCCAACCTACCTCTTACTACACCCCACACTTCTTATTCAGGTTTTAGAAGCCATTATCAATGAGCTGATTTATATTGCTACTATTTGCCTTGGGGGGGGGGGGGGGGGGGGGGGGGGGGGGGGGGGGCTGAATTTTTCCCCCAGTACTTCTTCTTCTTCCTAAATTACTGGTTCACTCAAAAACGAGTAGGTTCACCAGGCGCATGTTAAAAAGTAAAATAAAATAAATAAAATAGTGCGATCAGACTGTTGGCCCCTGGAGCAAATTTGCCAACAAGGGGTCGCACTCGATATTCAAGTAGGTTAAAAGCTAAGGCCCAAATTCAGGCACAGGTTAACCATAAAATATCCTGGGAAGTTAAAATAGAACATCGTCATATGCAGATCTCAAAGAACTGTTCGTTATCCATGTGTTTTGTTTTTTTAAATGAGACTGCATTTGTGGCATTCTTGATTGGCCCCGGCAGTGAGTCTCCACAGGCCGTACAGAACTAGAATAAATGAATGTTAAGAGGCTGTCAATGTTGTATGCAGGATATGGTTATACATTGACCGCCATCCTGGTGCTGATTTTATCAATACTAAGTTGTTTCCATTGGATTAAGTTTATTAGTTTTGCTCTGCCTTTGAAGATGTTAAGTTTGATAAAAAGCTCTTCTCCGTCTAAAGGGTTTCATTTAATTTCCTCATGTTCTTTCTAGTATTCCCTATTCTCTGAAGTGTCCCTTGTTACCAACGTGCTGTCTCTTCTGAATCTTTTCGTGGTTAATCATTGTCCTTTAGATGGTTTAAGTGATCCCAAAACTGTGCAACCATATCCAGTACTGGTTCTAACCTATGTTTTGTCAGCAGTGGTCTTTAACCTTTTGGGGGCACTCATTGATATTTCCTGTATAAGAAACGCTAAGATGTTATTTGGCTTTCTTACTTACTAAATGTAATGTTCTTTCCATTTGAGACGACTACTCATATTCACACCTAAATATTTTGCAGCATTGGTTTCTTTAAGACTAGTATTATGAAGTAGCAATATATTCTTTTTATGTCATAGTTGGGTGAGGTTTTATTACATATACGGCAACACTGGGCACTTTTGGGGATGAAATTCATTTTCCAAGGCTTTCCCATCTCTTGTAAAGCGTTTAGATCTTCTTGTAGACTGCGTGTATCATTCTTGTGCTTCTGATTGTTCCCTTACTAAGCTGTCATCTGCAAAACAGCCTTATAGTAGTTCAGGAGAGTGATTTCCTACTTATGTCATTTATATAAATTAAGAAAAACAAGGGGGCCCCCAGAAAGTTCCCTGTGGTACACCTGAAAGATGGTTTACAATGCATGGGATGACGGGACCTTTCCACAACAACTTTCTGCGTTCTCCCAACGAGGAAATGATCTAGCCCATTTTTAGCAAGAAACGCCAATGCGATGTGTTCTAATTTAAGCAGCAGGCCCTCATGGTCAACCCTTCTCAAAGGCTTTAGAAAAGCTCTAATAAAATTGCATCTATTTGTGTTGTTGTTTAAGGACAGTTATTAAAATCATTGAGTGAGGAGTTGTTATAATTTGAGTCTCACATCTTTGCTGTCCTAACAAACCATGCTGGGGCGTTCATTTAAGAAGTCTTATTTGTCAAGATGGTAATTTATGTACTATATATTATGTGTTCAAGTAGTTTTGCTGATATGGATGTAAAAAAGAGAATCACAGGTCTATAGTTCTCTGCTTTTGTTTTGTCACCCTTTTTGAATAACGGAACAATGCTGGCATCTCGCCACTTCATCAGGTATTACTCCCTGGTCCAGTGAAGCTTGGCTAAAAGTGGTTGGTATTCCTCACTCATTCTTGGCACATAATTTAAGAGCTTGCCCCCAGGAAACGCCATCAGGACCAGTAGCTTTGTGTTTTTATTGAGTTGAGTCAGTTAACTCCTGCTTGTTTACTTTGATGTGTTGCATTTCAGGGAGTTTCTCATCATCCTTTAGTCTTAACGTTAATTTAAGGCCTGGAGATTTGAGGGGGGGGAAAACCAAAACATAATGCTTGTTTAGTAAATTTAGACTGGATGAGAGGGGAAAAAAAAAACCTACTGAACCCAGTTAGTTGAAAAAAGGGCCAGGGAGAAAAAAAAGGTAGGAGAGAGGGGGTAGGGGGGGGGGGGGGGGGGGGGGAGGCTGGGGGAGGGGATACTTGGAGGGACTGGGAGGAGGGGGCTGGTGGAATCTGGTTGCTGGTCTCTACTCCTCCACATTTTATCTAAATGCATTATGGAAATAGCAAAAATGTGCACTTTCAATTTCTTCAAAATAAAGATGTTATTACAATTGAAATTAAACGGGACCATTATTAATCACAAAGAGGATGATGATGGTCGTTTCGACAGAAACTGAGTGATAATGTCTTTCAACTACGGAGAGTAACTAACTGTCAAATAATCGCCAGATTTCCCACTATTCCTATGATCTGCTGAACTTTAGTTCTGTTCTTGTATTTAAAGAAAAAGCAAAATTAGAAATTCCATGCTGTTTTCTGCCCCGTTTTAGTATAATTGTTACTATTGATTTTAACTTATTATACGTCGGTCGTTTTTTCGGACATCGCTATAACGCTTCCCATAATCATGCGTCTACGCACAAAACATCGCCCGAAAAGTTGAGGGAAATCCCGTTAAAGTGCCCCACTCTACTTTTGGTTCACTTAGATTTTTAATCATTTACAGAAACACATTTGAGAGAAACAGGCTGAAACCAATGTTCTTATCATTATCTTGGGACGGTCGTTATGATTTGACTGTCGTTCGATTTCTGACTGGTAGTAACGATTGTGGACAAAAACAAAACATTTCCAAACCTTCTCTGCTTCGAAGCGCATTCTTGACCGAAAGCTCCAGCCTCGTTGTGAAACCTTTTTGCCTTGGGTGCTATTTTAAAGCTCGGCATGGGTTCTGTAAGTTCGTTGTTAGTAGAATTGCGAGAAAAAATACGGTGTTATTTTCTGGACATACTGCTTATTACCGTATGGAATTTTGCGCTCGGTTTGCTGCACTGAATCGAATTTGGTTCGGAAAAACCTTTCTCCCATTGTGTTTAGTGTTGTCCGAGATGCGAGTTAAAGAACACGGAACCGAACCGAACTTGATGTGACGATCGGAGATGTTTTGCTGACCGACACGATTTGACAATCAGCGTAACGACTGTCATAACGAGTTTTACGTGACAGCATCGAAAACAATCAGAAATATAACAGGTGTGATTTTAACATGTTCGACGTTGATTTTCTGGCATCCTATTATTCATATTGTTGTGATGGTATGCATTTTTGATATGTATCCAGGCTCGACACCAACCGCCCATCTACTAGTCCTCCGCCTACTGATACGGGAAAATTTATCAAATGAAAAGCGTACATACTTGGGCATTTTCAAATGGAAGGCAGTCACCCAAACTCACCATGTTATATTATGTATCTCTTCAAGGTATTATAAAACATCAAGCAATAAATAAAAAAGCATTGGTATTTTTTTAATTTTTTATTTGTGCGATAAATATACAAGGGGTCTGGACGATCACCTTTTGTCACAAGCTCAAATGTGTTGTATGCGTGTGTGTGTGTAAAAAAAGAAAAAAAAAATCAGCCTAAGAAGGTGTCATTGTATACACCAGGGATGAAAACATCCTCCGCGCGTCTCCGCCGTTATTTTTTCGCATCTCCGCCGAAAGAAAAAGTCTCCGCCGAAAAATTATTCGAAGAGTGAAGCTCAGAAACGATCTCAACTTGTCTGCACAGCGAATTTCTTCTCTGTCGGTAATGTTCTCAAACGGCGTAGTTCTCATTCTGTTTCCTTCCAGTATCATTCTCATCATGGCGTCGATTCACAGCGAGAGTTTGTCGCCAGTGAGTGGAAACAAAACGGGAAAAAAAAAGAAAGAAGTATGTGAACCACTAGAAGACCGAGTGGCTGCAGAAGGACGTGTGTGACCGCAGAGTCACGGATGTAATAAGAAAACATGACAAAGACGGCGAATTTGAAGTGTTTTGCGAGCCTTGCCAAAACGTGTCTACTTCGGTAGTCGTGGCTTTGTGGCAATCAGAGATCACATCGAGCGCCCCAGTCACCAACAGAAAATGTGTTTGTTTCCCACACCATTACAGCAGTTTTCAGATCATTGGGTATGCAACAATCTACGTTTCATTTCCAATGATAGTTTGACTCCTACTCTGATTTTTCTACAAGTTCCATTTCGATGGTAGTTTTCATTCTGACTCTGATTTACTTAATATAAAAAAATTACTTCTTTGAAGTCCTTTTTTACAAAAACAAAAATGATAAGCACTCAAGCTTTCGGGTCTTAGACCCTTCATCAGGAAACACTAAACAGTAAACACAAGCGAAAAACAGGATAACAAAACAACGGAGGAAAAAACAACTCCGAACCCACTGGAGAGATGAGGAATTGAGTACTTCCACATCGTAGAGTCTTCAAAGCAAGGGAAAAAAAAAACGTCAAAGTGACAAAAAAAATATAAAAGAACAAATGACATCAAAATAAACTGATGTCACAACAGTATTGTGTAACACTTTTCCCCAGGTATAATGCAAACGTTTGCTACATGTATTAGGTGTCTGCTAACAGCCCCTCTATGAATCCTTTTCCACCAGCCCACTCCCCCCACTACTTCCTCTACTCCTCCTCCTTCTCCCTCAACCCCCACCCTAACCCCACAACACACGTGACATACCCACACACTTCGCCCCCTCCCCCCCCCCCCCCCCCCACCCCAGTCCCCTACCCCACCTCACACACACACACAACCCCCCCCCCCACACACACACACACACACACACAAGCACCCCCCCCCCCCCCCCACAACACACACAAACTTGTCAAGGGGGGGGGGGATATGATAAGTTGTAAGGGGGAAGGGTGGGGGGTTGTGTGTGGTGTACTGTTGTGACATCAGTTTCTTTGATGTCATTTGTTCTTTTTGTGTTTAGTGTTTCCTGACGAAGGTCTAAGGCCCAAAAGCTTGAGTGTTTTTTTTTTTAAAAGGACTTCAAAGTAATCATTTTTCATATTGTGTTTATTGAAGTCCAGCAGTCGTTTTCATACATCTGATTTACTTAGTTTGATTTCCCACTCTGATTTACTTATCTACAGGCCTTATTCTTTATGTCCTGAAAGCACTGTCAAATTTTCTTTAGCTACAGTTCTGAGGATTCAT
This sequence comes from Conus ventricosus, assembly GCA_018398815.1. NCBI lineage: Eukaryota > Metazoa > Mollusca > Gastropoda > Neogastropoda > Conidae > Conus > Conus ventricosus. Next base: position 10,122 of record JAFLJL010006528.1, read on the forward strand.
ACTAAATGTTTGCTTTGGTCTCAATTGACATAGTTTCTTTCCACATCAGTCTCATCTTCATGGTGTTGAAAGCTGTTCTATAGAATGAGTTGTTTAGAAGCAAGAAAGTGATTTCTAAAGATTTTTATGCCTTATTTAATACAAAATATGCTTCAGCTTCAGGGGGCGCTGCCCCTGACCCCCGCCGGGCTGTTGCCCATGGTGACCCCCCCCCCCCTCCCGATCCCCGCCAATCTCCTCTTTTTTTTTTTAAAAACTGTTTTCATCCCTGACACACAAGTATTTATCTGTGTCTACAGACTGTGTGACCCCATGGCGTTCTCTGATCATCTGGTGATGTCAGAGGTGAAAATTGAAATCGATGTCGCTGAAGAACAAGAACCACCATCAGGTCAGTGCCACAATTTCCTTCCTGTAGATCATGTGAAGTTTCCTGTATACATTGTTTCATTAATGACAGGATATCAGAGCACACAGTGCAGAAGATTACCAGGTATTTACCTTCACCCCAAACCCACCTCTTCAGTGTCTGTGGCGTGACTCCAGGTCCCAGAGGAAAGAAAAAGGGTATTGAGCAATTCACACACTTTCCATGTCCACCATCCCAAGCTTGAATTGATCATTGTCATTCATTACCTGTATCCATCTCCACCATACTCACCGTTGTATAATGCTGCCGTTGGTAAATATCACAATCAGATCTATTTCAGAATCAGTTTTGTTGTTTGTTTGTTTGTTGTTGTTGTTGTTTCCGGACATGATACTGTCAGCAGAATGTGGTTTCTCAAGCTTCATGTTCTATGTCTGACTTCAGCCAACTTCAGGGTGTCGTGGTGGTAGCTATTTTCCTGATTGTACATTGTGTGTACATTGCAGATTTAGTAGTGTTCTACTTCTAACTTCTATGTGTTCCTACTTGTACATAAGTTGGTTGTCCACCA
>JAFLJL010006529.1:0-11319 GCA_018398815.1 Conus ventricosus
GAGTTCACCTCGGGAAACTCACAAGACAGCACTCACATTCACGGAATTCCCCATACACATCGAAGAACTTCAGTTTCACGAGCGTTTGTTTACACACGTAAACCTCACTATTCCGACGAGCTTGACATCTCCTCCCTCCCCCTCCAAGAGTTAACAGGTAAGCACATTCCCGGCAGGATTCACGCACTTCACGGTCACTGCCACCTGGCACTGGACGGGCCACACTCCACAATTGTCACTGAGGCGACCTGTGTCAGTTCGTGCGTGACACCCAGTATAAAAATAAAACAGTTATTTATTATGAAAGAGTTATACACTTCACTACAGAAAATAGAAACAAGCGAGACACTCCTGGAACATACATCTAAATCAGTTTCTGAAGTCTTTAAAAGGAATTTTGTTTTTGTTTACTGAAGGAACAACTCCTTTTCATAGAGAATCAGAAGCGTTTTATAATCCAAAAATTGAGAAGATTGACTGTGCAATAAATGGCAAGTCTGATCAGTTGTATTCGGGTCGCAGACTTTTACCTCACCAACACTTTGATGAAATAAGAAAGTTGTTCGCTGGAGGTAGGCAAAGAGATCCTACAGTTGATCGTGTATGTAAAAAACTTCGCCTTTTTGATGTAAGACTCGAAGACTATTTAATAACCAAATATGGGCTGTGGCTGGATTTTAGATCCACATTTGACAACAGATTGTTTGGAAGTGGAGAAAGGGTAGGGCAAGATGGTATAAAAATAAATATTCACAAGAAAGCAGACGGAAACGCCCCAATAAAAATGCATGTTTTTATGGTTTGTGATGCTCAGTTAAACATTGAAGAAAACAGGCTAAAAGACGTGGCTTATTAAAATGCAGAAGAAATAACCTATTAAAAACAGATGGATAGTTTGAAGTTTCTGCCCAAAGATCCGCACTGTTCTCTTATCTGTGGGATTACAGGGTGTGGGAAAACTGTCTTCGTACTTGATTTGTTACAAACAATATACAGGTTTCATTACGAGCACATTGTTATATTCTGCACAACCATTAAGCACAACAAGTCTTACAAAGAAAGTAAGTTTTTTTTGGACAGACGATAATATTTTTTTAGTTGATCCTTGCGACAAACTGAGCGACTGTTTAGAACATTACTATAGACTATTTGAGGGAACTGAAACACTGTTTATTATTGATGACTGTTCAGCTGAACGAGACATTGTTTAAAAAAGAAAAGCTCTGTCAAAGCTAGCCTTTAGCGGCCGCCACGCCCTTAGTTTCTGTGTGGCTCTTAACTCAAAAATACAATGCTGTCTTAAAAGACTTTCGATCGCAGTTAAAATCGGTTGTATTATTTGACACTAAGGACAAAGATAGTTTTGAAGAATGTTTAAGTGAAAATTATATAATAAGGGACAAAGATGAGCTAAAAAAAATAAAAGAGCAGTTAGAAAAATCTAAGCACGCTAAGCTATGCTTGCGGACTGACCCCCCAGTTCAATACGTTTGTTTATTGTAGATTATTTATTATAATTGTAATATTAAAAAGAATGTCTCGGGGGCCAGAATCAAAAGCGCAGCTAGCTCCTAAATGCACTGCAGTAGAGCTAAAAGACCTAGCAGACACAATTGAGTTTGATCTAATAGGGGTGCCAGGAAATGTTTATGGATTTGAGTACACGGAAGATGGGGCTTACAAATGAACAGAAATTGAAGACAAAAAACGACAGCAATATCCTACCCTAGAAGAGATAAGAAATTTAAGGGCAAACGATTTTGGCAAACATTAATACAAACTTCATAAAAGAGAGAATGCTTGGGCGTTGCTTCCTGAAATTGCTTGGAATTTAAGTTTGAACTACGAAGCCCCAATGTATACTTTGATAAGAAAAACAATTTTAGAAAAGCCTTAAATGCAGGAACTTTGTTCCCTGGTTCAGGAACACAACAGAAAAAACAGATGAAATAACTAGGCGGGTTCTGAATTTATGCTACAGAGAAAGATCCTTTAGGAAGTGGGGGATGACCCCGTTGGCTTAAAATTTCTCCAAGGGCTACAGTCACTACTAGGCAAATGACGATGATTTTGGGCCTATTTTTTACTCCGAGGGGGCGTTCCTGTTTGCCAGAATACGTTATTAGAGGTATACAATAAGGCTGAATTAACCCTTACCATGCCCTCTTAAAGCTCGTTATTTTCCCAGTTACTAAAACGGGATGAAATAACCACCTTTTGCATCATTGACAAGGTTATGTGATGGTTGACAAACCAAACTAACAGTACTCGCTTTTTTTCATTAAGTATGTGATTTTATTGCGTTTTACTTATTGTGAAGTGCTGCCAGAAGGATTAATAAGAAGATATGTTAAGATTAATTTATAAATAATCATATTAAAAAATGGGGGTTTCCCAACAGTTTAGGTTAGAGCAAATAACTGAACTTAAAAAGGAATAGAAAGCGACTTGGATAAATATAGGGTTACTAGAAAGAAATATGCTAAAGCTTTAAATACTCTTTCTTATGTAATTACTGGCTCCTCAGCTGAAAGTGCGTAAGTGCTGGGTCTAGTGTTGCTGTTTTAGCTATGGGGTTGGAGCGCCAATCTCTTTAGCATTGGGGGGGCCTTGGGTTGGGTTTAGGGGTTGTGTCTATGATTGTAAGTGCTGTTTTAAAAAAAAATTAACTCCTAAATTACAAAAGCACATGCCATTGTTGCCCTGCATAGCAACCTTTTTTCATTAGATAAGAATAAGCAAATCATTACAGGATGAAAACTTACAGACGAAAAATTTTCAGAAGCTTATGGCCGATGGTGAGGATTACGCGGCAAAAATTGAACTTCAAAGGAGTGGAGAAAAAATTTACTTCACGACAGGTAGACGCGGGATGCAATTAAACAGAACATTGAAAACAAACACACGATCAGTTAAAACCGAAATAGGCTTAAAATAATTTTAAACAAAAAAAAAAAAAATAAGTTTAGCAAATACTATTTTTTTGTTAACTCACTGTGTTGGGCGGGAAACTTGCAGCTCTTCACGAAAAAAGGATCTTTTAGGGGCAGGTTTTTTAGAAGAGAGAGTCTCTCTTAAATAATACACGGGAGGGGTTGTTTTCAAAATTCTTTCAACTTCATATACATCTACGCTCCATATGGGATCTGTAGCTCAAATTTAACATCACCTTCTGCCTCTCCGGAGCATTACAAGTATCTTACTTTTAGGCCAAACGGCAGAGTTTTTGATTACCTTGGATGTCTTCAGTAATGCCTAATTTTTTTTTTAAATTTGTTTGGGCGTTTACAGGTTTAAGGCCTGTTGCTTTAAATTCTTCATTGTTCATGGCACGTAGGACTCCTGGCAATCCCCTAACCCATTCTGTGTTGCGTTCTCTGTATTCGTATAGTGTCCTTTAATTTCTCTGTGATATTGATAGGTAAACAGACGTTCAGCTAGATTCTTATTAAAGTTTTCTACTAGGGTTGCGATCGATGGTTGCTGGGTCCCTCTCTTAACTGTAACATGATGTTTTAAAAACAGCTGGTTTACAGACCCTTTAAACTCTTTTCCATCAACAACTGGTATCCTAGGATACTTTATGGGCCTCGCATGTATATTTTGTTGTAAAGCCACAGCCACAGCAGTTGAGCTTTTATCCGTTAAGGCTCAGCGTCTTTGTATCTTAAAGCATGTCAAAACTGTCAGAGCATACTTAAACTTTTTTCTTTAACTTTGTCATGGGGGAAAGATACAACAGTCCATTGGTGGGTGTCTTTGGAACGAGTTAACAAATCTGGGCCCTTATTATTCTTTTGGGGGCAGGCAAATATATTTGCCAAATTTGCCTGTTTTGAAAGCCAGTCTTTCGCATTTGATTCAGACACTCTAACAGCTTTACTCAGTTTTTCAATGCGTTTTTCCTTTCCAAAAACCTTTAGAAATAATATATTTCTTACTTCGTATTGTCCTATTTTAAATGCGTTTTATTTTACACAAGAAAGTGAGCAACAGATAGACTGAGGTATCCCAACTACAATAAAAGCTATCTCTGCGTCTTCTGTTCCTCGATGGTTCATAAAAGTCAGACAGTTGTCTGCGGTGGTGATGTTAGAAAACTTCTTTCCTGTCACTAAGTAAATATCATTCATGGCGTCATACATCTTTAAATGTGTGCTCTGATACCTGTTTTTTAACTTTTTTTTAAATGAGTCAAGTGAGCAATTCTCTTTTTCGTAAGCGTCTCTTGCCTTGTAAATTTCTATTGCTGTTATGACGTTCTTCTCTTCGTCGGACCTCAATTTACTAAAACATTAATTGCTTCCAGAAAAGGGCCCAAAAGATTAACATAGTCCTCCACATCGACCAAACCCAGATTATTTTATAATCAATATTTTCTAGTTCATCTTTTTGAAATAATATTTTTGGAAATCCTGTGTAAAAAGAAAGTCTTTTGACGCAATCCCTGCAGTAATTATAATTATAACCTTTACAACGTCCTCAATGTTTACCTTCCTAGATCACCCGGCGTCATTTTAAACATGTTTTTTGCTAACACACCTAATCCTATACAAAGACTGCTAATTACAGCAGAATGGTAATCGTATTGATAATCTTTTTTTCACTCATCTTTTTTTAACTAAAAAAATAATTAAAATAATAATTATATGAAAGGGCTGTCTATGTGCTTTTTAATCACATAATCTTTTGTTGTTAAAGCTAAATAAAGTTGCAACTGTTTTGGCGAATCTTCTATCTTTCCATGTTGGGCGGTTTTTTTCCTAACAAGCATTTTTTCAAGGGTTGAATAACTATAACACTAAAAATAGGCACTGCATAATTAATAAACGTTAAACTCATGGTTTTAAAAGTATTATTTTTATTTTTTATTGTTTTAAAAATGGATTGTGACGAAACTATTAAACTGTGAGGAGCAAGCAGGCTACTCAACAGACCACTGCCATAAAGAAGATTATACTCTCTAGCTGCGTGTGGAAAAATAGGGCAGTATTTTGGCACTGAAAATAAGTGTCGAACAGATTCAACAACTGTTACTTCAGACGTTGGAAAGTACAATGCTAGGTACGAAGCACAGCTAGGGTCAAAAATGGTTAGTCGGTAGGGCAGACAATGATTAGTCTATATGCTAAGTTAGTAAGTAAGATGGCGCCGGTTGATTCAGAAGAAAATTTAAAAAACGACTTATCATGATCGGTTTTAAAACAAGTCCTAGAAACTCTTGCATGTGAATGTATTTTCAGATTTGGGACTATGTTATGCCCATTCATCATGGGATTAATTACTTTCAATCATATTAATTTTGATCTATTAAAATTTAATCGCAAAAAAAAGAGCGAGAGGACGCCGCAGGACCCGCCCGCAGGAGCAGAATGTACCCCCAAATGAGCCCGCAAGTGAATGTACACAGTGAATGTACCGCAAGTGAGTAATGTTATAAGTCTAAAAATCCTGGTCGTGTTGAGGCTGGGCGTAAAATAGCTGAATGGAACAGACTGCAAAATGCAACCAATAAGTAAAACAAAAAATTGTTAGTAGTAATACAACATCGCGCCCCACAAAAACACAATAACAAAACACAATCACAATCAACGATAAGATGTATTATTATGTATTTGATGCTGTTTTGTTGGTGGGGGAGTTTTAGCATACAAATGTCTAACGCAATACTTAGCAGGCCAAAGTCAAACCACCACAGTAAAAAAGAAGAACCCGCTTCTGCAAAAAAGTACAACCTCCTGCTGTAGACCCCGTTTCTATGGAATAGTTTTAAAAACTAAAAAAAGTACAGTTAAGAACTAGATAGTACAAGTTAAGTTAGTTATAGAAAGTACTTTTTAAGTTAAGTGCAAGTAAATTACAAGTAAAGTGCAAAAATAAGTTCTAGTTTTAAGTACTTGTTAGGTTCTTAAGTAAGTACTAGTTAGGTTCTTAAGTTACGTACAAGCCAAGTTAATCTTTTAAAGTTCTCCAATGCCCCACAGCATATGAAAACTTAGAATTGACGTAAGTTTTCTTGTATTGTTAGAGACTAGTGATTTCTTAACAGCAGTTGTGTTTACTTGATGAAGACTAGAGCGCAGATTAACATTTGTGTGATAAAATACTGTGTTTTCAAAGAGAGCTTGCTTGTAGTTGTCGTGAGTTATATTTTTTTTTGACAACTTCTTTTCTTATGCCCTTAGCTTTTTTTTATTACGAAGTCTGGCTGGCAACGCTATACATCTTCGACCGCAAACCAACATTTTCTTGAAACTGTCCCATTAAGTTCATCCTTCATCTTTCCAATCACTTCTTGTTTACAGTTGAAAAGTAAAGGACTGTCTTTTGGATAGTCGGATGTGTCGTACCACCCCTCAACTCCTTTAGCTACTTCTGTTTCTAAGTCCTTATAGAAGTCTTCTGTGGGGACGTCTAGAATAAAAGAGTCAGTGTTTTGTGTAAAGTTCTCTGCTTCGGGTACAGCGGGTTTTAAAATAAATCGTACAGAAATTCTAACATCAATAACTTTTACAACTCTAATACGGTAAAGCCAATAAACACTGGCTGTCCAACTTACATCCTTTTTCTTCATCATAATGCCAACCAGGTTGTCGTTTAATCTTCTAAAATCTTGATAGTTAGGTTTAGAGGCAAACTTAATTGCTTGGTTTCTTTTGTAAACTAATTTTACATCTTTACGCTTGTGTGGATTCTCCATGTTTTGCAAAACAGCTGTTGTTCATCAGTTTTTAAAAAAGTCTTTTTCTGGGGCATCGTGGCTTGGGTTCTAAGATCAGTATTCTTCTTGATGTATGGCCTCATAAAGGGCTCTTGATCACAGATAATTATTCTGTGAACAGCTGTCAGCTTTAATCCGTGTTTTAAGTTAAAAATGTGGAGTCTGTAATGACACACATATTTAGTTTTATGTCTAAGATTAGGAACAAGTTTTTGGAGGTTCGATGGGATCATCTTTAATCTTTCTGCGGCTAAGGGGTAATCGTTGTGGAGATCGTGTAATTCATAAGGATATTTAAGTTACTTCCAAGAATAGTCCTATTGGGTTATCAGGCAGAAGTGTGACAACACTCCTAACACAGTATTACATCATGAGGTCCTTTTATCATTGTAAAGTTTCTCGTGGAAGCGGTTGACTCATGGCCATCCCTACAGATTGTTGGGTCTAAGTACATTAGATAGGTTGGATGGTTTAGTGGGATCATAAACGTCTAAATACTTGTTGTTGGATTTGCAGTTAAAAGGGTGTGAGGCCATGCTAATACCTCCCCCCAGCCATCTTCAATCATCTGGAGAGTGGGGGAGATCGATAGTAAGTCAATCTGAATGTTTGTAGACTTTAAGAGGCGTCCCAAGAAAGGCCTGGGGCAAGAGAGTGTAATGTGATGAGTCTAAGCTGTAATGTTTCTGCATGTAGATCTGTAGTTCTGAAAGACATCTGCCAATAAACACACGTCAGCCAATAAATATTGTCGTGATAATCACCATCGTTTGGCAGTGTAATTCTGGGCCCTGCCTTTTGAGCGTATTCTTTGTCAGCATCGGTTATGTCTTTGCCTCTAAGACTAGAAAAGAAAGCGCTTTAGGAGGAAGGGGTCTTCGTCAAACCCATCCACGAGTTCATGTATTCTAAGGGTAAATCCTTTACGCACCAAAGATGGGTCAAAATATTGTTTAGTGATTGGAAAGTCTTGTAGAGATCGCTAACTTATCCAAACTCCCATCAGATGTTGGGCTGAGTCATTAAGGATAAACATTCAAGAGTAAAAGTCATGTACTTTCGAAGATGGCAATGCAGGTAACCCTTTATATTCAGATGTACTCCTTGGCATGATATAATGAGAATCGTTAGCCTCGGAAGTATATGAAAGTAAGTGGGCAGTTTCCATTTTTTGGGGTCAACCTTAAGTGAAGAGAATTACAATTGTTGTGCGCAGCCCTCTGAACTTTCCAAGTTTTGTGATCGTGGTCTTTACTGTCAGTCTTTATGTTGGTGTAAGCTTAAACCGCAAATCCAAAAAAGTGTGTTAGATGCGTTATAAACGTTCTTTTCTTTGGTCATTCAGAAGTCATAACAAATGTCTGAAAGATTTAGTTGGTTGGAGTAGTAATTGCAAGTTGTTCATTGCTCTAAAAATATGCTAGCTGCATTGGGCACTCTGTAAATCTTGTGTGTGTGTGCCCCATCTGACTAACAACATTAAAGGCATAAGAACAGATCTGATGGTGGGTTAATAAGGTTGTTTTTGGTTCTTGCTGTTGTGGGCCATAGTACGGTGGCAAGATGGATTCTAAGTCTGCATAAACACGTATGGGACTCATCCGCAATATTGCGTTCATTCTTAAAACTAACTTTCGACCCAGGTTTTAGGTGTGAGTGATTTGGTTTCAAGTTTACAAAACTTTTACAATGTTTCTTATGTATGGCAGCCAGTGCTTCTATTGTGGGATTCTGGACCAAACATTTCTTCTACAAAGTCTTGTTAGATTTATGTTTTGATGTATATTCTAACAGTCGGCTTAATTGTTCTGATTAATTATAATGACTCTTTGTACTTCTACAATACAGTATAAGTTACATGTTTGTTAAGCGGTTCGCCTAAGGTGGGAGGCGATTGGGAAAATCCCTTAGAGCGCACTAGATCGGCTCTTCTTTTACAGTCCATGGTGTATACGCTTTACAGTGATTGGTTGGTTTTGCTCTCAAACTGAGAATATACATTCTATACTCACTGGAAAGTTATGTTATCAAAGTTCGCTCTTGCTTATATGGTTCATAATTGGAGACTCTGCCAGGATTTTTAACATGATGTAAATGTGCTAAAACACACCACATAAAACCACATGTTGTCAGTTTTATGTATGTTTAAGACTGCTCGTTTTAACTTCACCTTCCTTTTGAAGAAGAGGAAGTAAGAATTGCCAACTATAGGATTAGAACTTTGTTTGTCTTATCTGATTTCAAGGACTGTCCCTTCAGGACCTGCCAGATCCCTTAACTTTGCCTCCTCACTTGCATGGTTTTAAAAAGGGAAAACATGTAGCACCCAGTCAATTAAGTTGCATAGCTAATAACTTCTTTTTGTTTTGTTAAAACCCGACTTCCATTTACTAACGTCGGGGTTAAAATAACAATCAAACGGGCCCAAAAACACTTTTCTGTGGCTCCGTTGAAGAGACTTTGGGGTTTTAAATAGCTTACTAGCTTTTTCCCGAATTTGAGGGGGAATAAGTCCCGTCTACTTTACTAAACTATTTTCTTAATTGTTTTTCCTCCAAATATTTTTCCAGTATATAGTTTTTTATCCCGAAATTTTCTTTTGGTCGTATTTTTTTAAAAACCACAAAATTTTTCTAAATTAAAAAAATAAATGTAAAAAAAAAATAATAAAAAGTGCTTTATTTTTTTCGACCAAGGGCAACCTTCAAACCGTTAATTACAAAAACACCCCCAAAATTTACAAATTTTTAACACTTTTTTTTCTTTTTTTTCAAAACTTAAAAAATAATTTTTTTTTAAAAAAAAATTTAAAAAATTTTTTCTTTTTTCGTAAAAAGTTTTATTAAATTCCCTTTTAAATAAATTTATGAAATTTCGGAGCCATTTAAACTAAAAAAAAAAATTTTTAAATTGGGGGTTATTTATAGCTTTTCCCCTTTTTCCCATTTTCATTAAAAAATAGTCAATCCCTTTAAGTCTTTAAAAAAATCAATAACCTTTCCCAAAAATCCTAAAATAAAAAACTTTTTAACCTTGGGGGCCTTCATTTTTTTTTTAAAAGGAAATTTTTAAAAAAAAATAAAAAATTTAAACCCCCCCCCCCCCGGTTTTTTTGGCCCCCCCGGCCCCCTTTTTGGGGACCGGCCCCACACTGCAATTCACGCTGGAACGCGATACCCAAACGATCAAAGAGGTGGAGGGCATTTTGAGTCCCCGGTTTTTCCCGCTCTCTCCCTCTACACAGTTATGATTCCGTCTCCCCCTGGCAGCAGTATTGATTGGCTGGCAGGGGGGCATTGCCATGTCAAAGTTCCTACCAGTTCCATTAACTTCCCCGACACTCCACCCCCCTTTAGCGCGCTTTACACCTTTCCCCCCAAATCACCCCAAACTCACCCCAAATCACCTAAAAATTTCACCACAAGTTTTTAACTTAAGAGAATGTAAATATACGTGTTCTGATTTATTAAGGGTGCTGAAAGTAGAAGAGCGTACTGTAAACCTTTAATTTTATGTCCCTGGAGAAAAAGTAAATATGTTTGTTCACGATCACCAAATCTTATCTTGCACATAAGCCCCCATTTTAAAATAACGATTACGTCAATTTTGCTTTTTTTTGCGTTTTAATTTTGTTTAAAAACAAGTGTTAATTTTGGCCAAAACTGACATGAGAAAGGACGTGATTTGTATGTGAAAAGGGGGGTTTCGTGCAAATAACATGGGTTGGGCTTGAACGCGCATATTTACCTTCTCTCTGTTAGTCATCACATCAGTTATGAGTCATTGTTATGATCAGCATCAGTTATTTAATCACACTGTTAGTCATCAGCATCAGTTATCAATCACTGTTAGTCATCACACAGTTTTTGAATCACGCTGTTAGTCATCACATCAGTTATCAATCACTGTTTGTCATCAGCATCAGTTAACATCACTGTTAGTCATCGCATCAGTTATCAATCACTGTTAGTCATCAGCATCAGTTATCAATCACGCTTTATCCCTCAGCATCAGTTTAAACAACCACTGTTAGTCATCAGCATCAGTTATCAATCACTGCTAGTCATCAGCATCATTATCAATCACGCTGTTAGTCATCAGCATCAGTTAAACAAACACTGGTATCATCAGCAAACAGTTATGAATCACTGTTAGTCACAGCATCAGTTATTAATCACGCTGTTATCCCTAAGCATCAGTTATCAATCACTGTTATCTTCAGCATCAGTTACGAATCACTGTTAGTCATCAGCATCAGTTATCAATCAGCTGTTAGTCATCAGCATCATTATCAATCACTGTAAATCTTCAGCATCATTATAAATCACTGTTAGTCATCAATCAGTATATGAATCACACTGTTTAAACAACAGCATCAGTTATGAAACACACTGTTAGTCATCAGCACAGTTATGAATCACTGTTTAGTCATCAGCATCAGTTAGAATCACACTGTAGTCTCACATCATTACAATCACGTTAGCATCACGTCTTTAAAGAATCACTGTTAGTCATCAGCATCATTTGAATCACTGTTGCATAAGCATCAGTATCAATCACTGTTAGTCATCAGCACAGTTATGAATCCCCGACTGGAA
>JAFLJL010006530.1:0-12224 GCA_018398815.1 Conus ventricosus
CCCTAAGTTTTTTTTTTTAATTTTGGGTTTCACATCTGAGCAGGGGATAATAAGTGTTGGACAGTTTCTCTCTTGTGGCGTTCTTGGCTAAACGATCAACCATTTCGTTCCCGCCGATGCCAACATGACCAGGAACCCAAGCAAGAGTAATGTTGTAACGTCCGCTTCAACTGCTAAAAATTCAAAAAAAAGTAAAGTTCTGGATGCTGAAGGTTGCGGCCAGCTAGGCCTCCAAGCTGACAGCGAATCCGACAGAACCAGAAAGTCCCTCTTTGAAGAATGTGAGATTATCTCAAAGCCAAAACAAGAGCAGTAAGTTCAGCAGAATAGACAGAAGCATCTGAATGTATATGTTCCAACAGTATCTGAGAAGGAGCCCAGGGCAGTAGGCTGCACAGGCCACTCCATCTTCAGACTTGGAACCGTCAGGAAAACTTTTGATAGGATGGGAATTTGGAACAGAGCTCAGCATACAAAGCCTTGTACGCCAGAGAGCTGGTAGACTCTTTGCGAAAAGCTGCAAGATCAAAATGAATCTCTGGTGTGAAAAAGGTCCACGGAGGTTGATCCGGAAACTTGGAAAAATCGGACACAACTCCTAGGTCTACACCTGCATTCCGCACGTGAGGCTGCATACGAAGACCAAACGGCGGAATACATTTCGGTTGTTTTCAAACTTACTTTGGAACGGAGGTCAAAGACACAGTCATGCAGGATTCTGTGTTCTGAGAACAGTCGATGTAATAATTTAAAGACAGTTTCAGCCTGCGTTGGACAATGAAGGTTCACCCGCCTCTGCGTACAAGCTGTACACAGGGTGGTGCGAAACGCTCCAAGACAGAGACGGAGCCTTGATGGTGGATAGGTCCAAGAGTTTGAGGTAAGACGATCTTGCGGAGCCGTAGACAGCACAACCGTAGTCCAGTTTGGAACGGACAAGGCTCTGTAGAGGTGCAGCAAAGTTTTCTTATCAGCGCCCCAGTCGGTGTGCGCTACGACCCGCAGATATTCAGTGCTTTCTGGCAAGCAGTTTTGGGGTTTTTAATATGGCTGAGAAAGTTAAGTTCTGGTCAAAAATAACTCCCAGAAATTTGGCCTCTTTAACAGCTGGAATGGGAAATTTCCCGACTTGAATTTCAGGATCTTGAAAAACTGACGGAAATTAGGGAAGTGAATACACTGCGTCTTTGTTGGAGAAAAAGTGAAACCGTTTTCATCCGCCCACCGATGGATTTTATCTACGCAAAGCTGGAGCCTGCGCTGGACACTCGGGTACAGGCTTCCAGTTGCGTAGACAGCAAAAATCATCCACAAACAGTGAGCAGTCTGAACCCTGCTGAACTGATTTCACAAATGTTGTTGATTTTAATACTAAAGAGGGCAGGAGACAGTATGCTCCCCTGTGGAACACCCAACTCCTGCTCGTGGACATCAGAGAGAGTGGTGCCAACCCGGACCTGAAACTGTCGTTCTGCCAAAAAATTTTGAATAAAAAGCGGAAGATGACCTCGAAAACCCAGATCGTGGAGATCATGAAGTATCCCCGACTTCCGGGGTGGTATCGTAGGCCTTCTCCAAGTCGAAGAAAATTGCCACTGCATGCTGTCTGTTCAAAAAGGAGTTCCGAAGGGTAGATTCCAGACGAATCAAATGGTCAACTGTACTCCGATGTTTGCGGAAACCACACTGTTCTTTCGCCAAAAGGCCATCGGTTTTCAAGTTTCCACATGAGCCTAGCATTGACCATTTTTCCATCAATTTACAAACACAGCTGGTCAAAGCTATGGGACGGTAGTTGGATGGATTAGAAAGATCTTTTCCAGGTTTGGGAATTGGAATAATGAGGGCTTTCCGCCAAGATGGTGGAAAGAAACCTGTAGTCCACACATGGTTATATACTTGTAGCAGTATGTTCAGACCTTCTTGCGGAAGATGTTTCAACAGTTGATAATGGATTTCATCTATACCTGGAGAGGAATCGCTGCAAGAAAGTAAGGCAGATTTCAGCTTGTTTAACGTGAAAGGAAGGTTGTAGTCTTCCATGTTGTCGGACGAAAAGTTGCAAGGTGATTTTTCTTTAGGGCTTTGTTTTTGACAAAGTGGCTGATTTATTAGAAAAGGAGGAATTCTTTTCAATGGTTGAAGCAAGCAGATTGGCAACTGCTTTCTTCTCTGTTATTAAAGAATCCGAAAACTTGAGATGGTTCACAGTGGGACAGGTGTTCTTCCCTTTGATTTTTTAATGATGTTCCACACTTTTTTCTTGGAAGTTTTTGATGTCAGCTTGGAGCAGAAGCTTCTCCAGGACCGACGTTTACTGATTTTAAAGTGTGTCTTGATTTAGCACGAGTTTCTGATGGGCTCGAGCGTTGGGACCCGAAGGTCGTTGGTATACCTGACGCTGAGCCCGTTTTCGAACTTTGGAAATTTGTTGGCATTCTGAATCGAACCAGGGTGTTTTTGGCATTTGAAGTTTATCGGAAGACACTGGAATACAGCTTTAGCACATTGATCATAGTGTTTGTCAGAGATTCAGCTGGTCCGGACTCTGAAAAAAATCAGTGTCCTGGAATTCCTTAGAAATAGTGCTGCAAATAGATCCCATTTGCTTTCTTATAATTTAGATGTGAGAGGCAGAGACGTGTTCAGTTATGACAGGTTGTAGAAGGACAGGAAATGGGTCACTTCCGTGCAGATCGTCATGGACAGACCACTCATAGTCCAGGACAGCGAGGGTCACAAACGACAATCTAAACACGAAGTGAACCTGTAGAAGAATGGAGGTAGTTGCAGATCCGTCGTTCAGACAACACAAATCCAAATCCGAAAGGACATCCTCAATTAGCAGACCTCTGGATGACGTACTGACACTACCCCAAAGAGGATTGTGACCGTTAAAGTCACCCAACAGCAAAAAGGTCGAGGAAGTTCTCTTATCAGACTGACAAGGTACCTGACGACAAACCGGGACTGAGGAGGTAGATAAAGGGACAGATCGTCACAGTCTTGTGGAGAGCGAGTCTCGCAGCTACAGCCTGAAGGAGATAGACAAAGTGACAGGACTATACAACAAAGTTTTGTGTAGGAGAAGGCAACACCGCCCGACAGTCCCAACGTGGATGGTTGTGCAGGTTTCGAAAGAATATTAAAGCCAGAAAGAGTAAAGGTCTTCTGGCTTTGAATTTGGGTTTCCTGAAGAGCCACGACGGAAGGTTTTATAGCCACGACGAAGGTTTTATAGATTGACACAGAAGCTGCAGCTCCTCGAAGTTGGAATTTAGTCCACGGATATTCCAATGGAATATGGTACTATCCATGGTGCAGAGGGCAAAAAGGAGAGAGATCAGGTCATCTCCTCCTCAACGTCTGCTGCCAATGGAGTGAATTGTTACTTAGTTTCACTGGAGAATGTTGGTCTACAGGCCTGCTGGCAGACTTGCCAACAGGTGAAGGTGGTCTGGATTTGGGAGATGGTGGAGGTTTCTTCCTCATCTCCACCATTTCCACACTGGGTTGAACTCCCTTGCCCGCACAGGCACTGGACAGAGGAGTTTGAGGGGAATTGCTGGTTTTTTAATCTCCCCAGCAGCAGATGTTGTAGACTGCTGGCAGTCTGAGGGGTGGGATTTTTGCCTCCACCAGGGCAGTCATTTTGGGTTGGAAGGTGGTGGACCTGCTTCCACCAGAGTTGACAGATCTTTACAGCCGAAGCGTAGGAAGAAGCTGTCGGCGTCTGACTGCCCACAACCTGTTTCCGGCTTCAAAAAACGAGATGATCTTTTCCGTTTTGACACGTTGTATAGCAGATTCTTGAATCCAAAAAGGACAATTTCGGGAAGAGGAGGATGGTCGCCACCGCAGTTAGCACAATGTGCCGATCTTGACACGGCCCATCATGGGTTGCCTTGCAGCAAATACCACACACCTCCTGCCCAGAACAGCGGTCCCTGACATGGCCAAACTTCTGGCACCTGAAGCACCTCAACGGGGACGGAACAATATAACTGAACCCGGACATTCAGGTAGCCGACTTTGATGACCGGAGGCAGCACAGGGTTGCAGAATGTCAGAAAGAGGGTGTTGGTGGCCACTCTTTCTGCACCCTTCTTTACTGTCACCCTGCGCACCTCCGTCACACCCTGGGACGCCAGCTCCGATTTAATTTCTGCCTCCGAGACACTAGATAAATCCCTGCAGCGAATCACGCCTTTTGATGAATTCAATTGTTTGTGGGAGTTACCCTGATCTCCCTGTCCACTAATTTTGTTGCCTTCAGCAGCTGTTCAGATTGTTCTGTGATTTACACTCAATAAGGAACGAGCCATTCCGCAACCTCTTGATGGACCGAGGGTCACCTGCCAAACCTTGAAAGCCCTTTTTGTATGGCAAAAGGGCTCAGAGCTGAAAGGGGTCTTTCCTGCTCCGTCCCCTCCATCACGAGCCAGGAAGCCCAAAAAACCTGTCTTCTGTCTCACTTCTGTATCAGAATCACTATCTGTTTGACAATCCCCTGAAATAGGGGATGCTGCCTTCCTCTTCCTTTTGGGGGGAATGTTTTTGGAAAAGCCATATTTAGTGTATTATGATTCATCTCTCCCTTACCCACCCACCTTGGAGCCCAAACTAAGGGCCAGGGCAAAAACCAATGTCTTGACCCCTTCCAGGCTTCAGGAGAGACATACAACAGACAAAAACCTACCAACCCTATCCCCCCTGATCATGCTCAACTCCCGGAACAGAGAGCTGAGCACTGCAGGGTTACCTGGCCAGCCGGAGAAATGCCTGTTTGACCCAGCCCCAAGAAGGGGAGCCGATTAGTACACCCGGCCAAGGTGTACTCCCTGTCTAGGAGAGGTCCGAGCCAAAGTGATGTGTTAAGGCGCTGGCCCTCTCAATCACCAGGATCTCATTCCCCTCCGACACAGGTCGCACCGCACGGCCAACGCGGCGGATCTTAAGGAGACCACAGAGAGAAAAGGAGTGTGGAAAAGAAGACTTGAAGGGAGACGAAGATAGAAAATGACCCAAATAAGGAGGCAGAAAAAAAGAAAAGGAGAAAGGCGGGTTACTCTTAGTCAGGATCCTCACCTTAGCCTATCTGACAGGGAAGCCCTACCAGGGGCATCAACTCCTTACCACGTTACGCTTAGGCCATACAGCATCTTCACCTCTCAGGCCTACAAGCAGTGTGAAAAAAACCAGCCTATCTCCCAAGTATTGATGCCCCCGCCAGCAAAGCCTAAGGATCACTGGACCGCGCAAGCCCTCCGACCACGACAAGGTCGCAACCCCCCGGAGGGACACAGACAATGAACACGAAGACCATCAAACTCATGGTGAAAAACGTCATAACATTCACTGTCTGACAAACAATGAACTATACTGTCTTTGAAGCTCAAAATGACTGTTGCAAAAGATTATTGCATTTCTTCCATGACAATGCTTGTTGTTTAAATTTTGTTTTTTATTGTAATCTGGAAGTACTTCATTTATAATTCCTATGCCAATCTTTGACTCCACACACTTACTTACTTTTTTTTTTCTCCATTTCATGTATCAGTTTCAAATTTTTCACCATCCATAATGGTCCTCTTTCATGTGGCACTCACAGCAGGTTTACAGTTCAAGATTATGTTCACTCATCTCTTAACTTCTATTTGTAGGCTAAGTCTTGCAGATCTTTGGAAACCCTTTATAAGATGTGCAAGAACAACCAACTATTCTTCAAACTATTCAAAACTACATATTACAGTTGATAAACTTAATCTTAAAAAAATATGTATGCTTTTGTTATATAAAAAAAAACACAATACCTTGCAATCCAATGCCCTGGCATTTTTTTTTAAGATATTTGACAAACTCCGTTTCTTACCTTACATTTTGTAGTTTGCAGGTGGAAGCTTATTTACAGCAGCATACAATGCTTTGAACTCTGCTCCTGGGGCCTGAAATCAACAGAATAATTCAACAACTTCAAGATTTCAAATATGGAATACATAATCTTTACAGCACTAACAACAATTCAAGATTGTGTTTTGTTAATAAAGCATTGCAGATGAAGGTTTCAAGATAGATTAAATGAGGACCTGTAGAATGGCACTTGTGGAACCTTACTGTTCCTTAGTCACAGGCTATGGTTTCCAGCTTCCACATTAGACAAGAGTCATTAATTTACACAGGCAGCAAGTCAGAGCTATTGGATGATGATTAGAAGGGTTGGTGAAGTCTTTTCCACATTTGGGAATTCCAATGATAAGCCCTTTCTGCCAGGAGAGCGGGAAGTACCTTGAAGTTCAGATATGACTGATATGTTAAAAGAGTCTGAAGAAACTTTTCTGGGAGATGTTTTGGAAGCTGATAGAGAATGTCATCAAGGTCAGGAGCAGAATCACTTCAGGTTTGCAGAGCTGATTTCAGTTCATCAAGTGTAATGGGCAGATGATAGACTTCAGTATTGTCAGAGGTAAAGTTTAATGGGAGGTTTTTCTTTCAATTGTTTGTTTTTCAAAAAAGCAGCAGATTCATTAGTGGAGGAAGAGTTTCATTCAAGAGTGGAGGCATAAACAGAACATAAAAGTTTACCACAAAAAAGCAGCAGATTCATTAGTGGAGGAAGAGTTTCATTCAAGAGTGGAGGCTATAAACAGAACATAAAAGTTTTACCACAAAAAAGCAGCAGATTCATTAGTGGAGGAAGAGTTTTCATTCAAGAGTGGAGGCTATAAACAGAACATAAAAGTTTACCACAAAAAAGCAGCAGATTCATTAGTGGAGGAGAGTTTCATTCAAGAGTGGAGGCTTTAAACAGAACATAAAAGTTTACCACAAAAAAGCAGCAGATTCATTAGTGGAGGAAGAGTTTCATTCAAGAGTGGAGGCTATAACAGAACATAAAGTTTACCACAAAAAAGCAGCAGATTCATTAGTGGAGGAAGAGTTTCATTCAAGAGTGGAGGCTATAAACAGAACATAAAAGTTTACCACAAAAAAGCAGCAGATTCATTAGTGGAGGAAGAGTTTCATTCAAGAGTGGAGGCTAAAACAGAACATAAAAGTTTACCACAAAAAAGCAGCAGATTCATTAGTGGAGGAAGAGTTTCATTCAGAGTGGTGAGGCTATAAACAGAACATAAAAGTTTACCACAAAAAAGCAGCAGATTCATTAGTGGAGGAAGAGTTTCATTCAAGAGTGGAGGCTATAAACAGAACATAAAAAGTTTACCACAAAAAAGCAGCAGATTCATTAGTGGAGGAAGAGTTTCATTCAAGAGTGGAGGCTATAACAGAACATAAAAGTTTACCACAAAAAAGCAGCAGATTCATTAGTGGAGGAAAGAGTTTCATTCAAGAGTGGAGGCTATAAACAGAACATAAAAGTTTACCACAAAAAAGCAGCAGATTCACTTAGTGGAGGAAGAGTTTCATTCAGAGTGGAGGCTATAAACAGAACATAAAAGTTTACCACAAAAAAGCAGCAGATTCATTAGTGGAGGAAGAGTTTCATTCAAGAGTGGAGGCTATAAACAGAACATAAAAGTTTACCACAAAAAAGCAGCAGATTCATTAGTGGAGGAAGAGTTTCATTCAAGAGTGGAGGCTTAAACAGAACATAAAAGTTTACCACAAAAAAGCAGCAGATTCATTAGTGGAGGAAGAGTTTCATTCAAGAGGGAGGCTTTAAACAGAACATAAAAGTTTACCACAAAAAAGCAGCAGATTCATTAGTGGAGGAAGAGTTTCATTCAAGAGTGGAGGCTATAAACAGAACATAAAAGTTTACCACAAAAAAGCAGCAGATTCATTAGTGGAGGAAGAGTTTCATTCAAGAGTGGAGGCTTTAAACAGAACATAAAAGTTTACCACAAAAAAAGCAGCAGATTCATTAGGGAGGAAGAGTTTCATTCAAGAGTGGAGGCTTTAAACAGAACATAAAAGTTTACCACAAAAAAGCAGCAGATCATTGTGGAGGAAGAGTTTCATTCAAGAGTGGAGGCTTTAAACAGAACATAAAAGTTTACCACAAAAAAGCAGCAGATTCATTAGTGGAGGAAGAGTTTCATTCAAGAGTGGAGGCTATAAACAGAACATAAAAGTTTACCACAAAAAAGCAGCAGTTTCATTAGTGGAGGAAGAGTTTCATTCAAGAGTGGAGGCTAAAACAGAACATAAAAGTTTACCACAAAAAAGCATGAATATTCATGTTGTGACTCACAAAGTATTGAATATTTCATCCAAAACATACCAAAAACACATGCAATGACACAAACCTGTATATAATCCAGTCAATCACACACCTGGAGAGGGGGTCAACACAATCAAACCATCCTAACTAAACAGGCATGTGAATTCCACAGGTGAGAGTAGCATGAAGCCAAACAAAAGGGTCAATGACAATGAAGACAAATGCAAAAGAGCAAACAATGTTTGGAACAACGGAACGCTTCTCCCACTTTTTTGTCTATACTTAGTATGGTGGATAGCAATACAGACCAGTGGCTGGATTTGTAGGTTAAAACACCCTAAAAACTTGCTATTGCCAGCTCCTAACCAGAGGTTCATTGTAACAGATCATCCTGCTAAGTCTACACAAATTCAAAGATGTGACTTCTGCTTGAAGGGAGCAGGTTCGTATGGCACACTTCTGCAAATATTGAACACTGACAAAGACCACTTGCATGAATGAGCAGCAGAACAAGGTGACTATGTTGAGAGGGTGTGTCACAGCACAGCTAGGACAGAAGCTTGAAAACAACACCACAGAGGGCACAAAAAGAACAAGTAATAACTGCAGCAAAAAATACAAAGAGAGAAGTGGGGGTTTTAATTGTTTCTTGGCCAGATAATCAAATGACTATGCACACACAGGCTCCCTCCCTCTGATTCACATCAGATATGATCACATTCAGTGGGAAACAGAACCTGCTGACATACTATGACTGACTTCAGAACTAGCATTTTCGGAAAGATTAGCTGAACAAACACACTCACACACACACACACACACACACAACATCACTCACAACTGGAGGGCTTGCATGAACTCAGAGTGGAGTTCAAAGGTCAACATGGGTTCAGGCAACTCTCGCAAGTACTGCTTCAAGACACCTGGGGAAAAAAATATTCCATACTTAAACACATGGAAAAAATTATGTATGTTTGTTCTGTCTCCGAATTGTCTACAGGTATAATCAACATGACATGTCTTAACTAATGGTTTTTGTCTTTGTTTCTTTGGTTTCTTTTTTTAGGGAATGGGAAAGGACAGGGGTGCTGTCTTAACCTCCATGCCTTCAACAACACTCATTCTGGCTTTCATTGATACAAACAAGTCCAGATGTGACTTAACACATTTCTGCTAAATACCATGCAGAAGTGTAAGCACCACTGTCTTCAGGTTGAAGATCATGTCTCAAGTCCAATTAGAGGCTTGTATGAATGGGTTTTTTAGCCTC
The DNA here is from genome assembly GCA_018398815.1 of Conus ventricosus. Taxonomy (NCBI): domain Eukaryota; kingdom Metazoa; phylum Mollusca; class Gastropoda; order Neogastropoda; family Conidae; genus Conus; species Conus ventricosus. Next base: position 9,453 of record JAFLJL010006530.1, read on the forward strand.
TGTCTATATTCTACTCAAAGGGGCTCATATGGGAATCAAGTTTCACCCACTTAACGTATGTGTCTCTCAGGCTGAGCTGACACTGGCATACATTATAGGAGAATGCAAAGAGTACAAGCCTGTCATGCTGTCTCAGACCAGAAACTGAAAATGGAAATCCTCTTTATCACCTTTATCATCTCTTCTTTGCCGGTCATCATACAACAAACAATCTTAAACTCTTTTTGCCCTGTTTCTTGGGGTGACTCAGTTCCAATATTCTCTATACATGTCCATATCTGGGGTGAATTGCGTCTAAGTTGTGCAACCATGCAGTTATTGCAGTATGGGGTTAACAGGTGGTGTCCTGCATATTTGCATCAAAACAGGTGTTGCCGACCATCACTTGAGTGACTCCAGACCAGTGGGATGCCTCATGAGGCCTGATGTTAACTGCTCCAGGTGGATTATCTGCTGGATTGCTGAGGCAGTGACTGAACTGGCATGGGTACAGATATGTATAGGTAAACCAGCAGAGTAGAATGGAAACAATGCCTCTAAGCAGATATAAAAGATCAGGCAACACACACACACACACACATACACATGCACACACACACTCACAACACGCACAAAGACAGCTTTTCTGACGTGTGCTTCCAGCAAGAAAAATACATGCAAACAAACTAAAATGTCATCAAATCATGATAATTTTGCTAGCACCACTCACTCCAGTATTTTTCTTTAAAATGCTTGATTCCAGGTTATAAGTTGAGAGAACAACACAGCAGAGATATACCTCCAGCAAAGTTTGAGTTACGGAAGATATATTACTCAACAAGGACAAACTCCATTGCAGCAAAACTCTTTTTAATACATGTGACAAGAAAATATGCCATGTTCACATTCACTTTCAACTGTTTTCATAGCTCAAACTGTAAAAATTCTATAGTGCACTGGAAGCAGAACCAGACCCATAATTCAATACTTAGTTTTTTGAGTAGGACCGAAAAAAATGAAATATTTGCTGAGTCATTCTATCACGTTGACCCACAGCAAAACGACAGATATAAATCATTCCTTCCTTTAAACACTGAAAATAAATAAGAACCCCCCACTGTGTATGTATGCATACACATCTACAAAGGACATGCATACTCACTATGTATTACATTAGATGAGGTTTACTGATTCTGAAGTTCTGTTTAAAAGAAATGAACAGTGAAAAAATGGGCGAAAAGGACAAATAAAGAAAGCAAGCACATAATTTTATAAAATAATACTGAAAAAGCAGGAAGAAAGAAAGAATGGATAAAAGGGAGGAAAAAAAAAGGAAATATTACCAGCTACAGTGTGAGGATCTGTGCTGAACTCATCCATGTCCACTGCATGGGCATCAAAACAAGCCTGAAAAATAACAGAGCCTGAATCAAGCATCTATCTAAGAAAGCAAGGCCCAAAATATAACATTTAGGAATCCCACCGATTTCTTTGTGTACATCATATAAGTGATAAAACGTTTCTCCAAGCACAAAGCAGAGTAAAAATTAATGTCACATGTAACTGGGGTCTAAGGCAGAGAAATTCCAAACCTCCACATTTTTACTAGGCAAACTTGTTTCCAGTTAGAAAAGTTTATGTTTTGCACGCATGTGTGCATGCTGTGTGCATATGTATGTCTTTCTGTCTCATCTTCAGTGCCCGCCAATCAAATAGCATTATTCCCATGAAGTTCATTCTTGCCACATCACACTCAGGAATGTCATGTCACATCCTCCACACACACTCCACACAGAGCCATCAATATCAGTTGCTACATCACACTCAGGAATGTCTATGTCACATCCTCCACACACACTCCACACAGAGCCATCAATATCAGGATGCTACATCACACTCAGGAATGTCATGTCACATCCTCTGCACACACTCCACACAGAGCCATCAATATCAGGATGCTACATTACACTCAGGAATGTCACGTCACGTCCTCCACACACACTCCACAAACAGCAATCAATATCAGGTTGCTACATCACACTCAGGAATGTCATGTCACATCCTCTGCACACACTCCACACAGAGCCATCAATATCAGGTTGCTACATCACACTCAGGAATGTCATGTCACATCCTCTGCACACACTCCACACAGAGCCATCAATATCAGGATGCTACATCACACTCAGGAATGTCACGTCACATCCTCCGCACACACTCCACACAGAGTCATCAATATCAGGGTGCTACATCACACTCAGGAATGTCATGTCACAATCCTCTGCACACATTCCACACAGAGCCATCAATATCAGGATGCTACATCACACTCAGAACGTCACGTCACATCCTCTGCACACACTCCACACAGAGTAATCAATATCAGGGTGCTACATCACACTCAGGAACTCTTGCACACATTCCACACAGAGCCATCAATATCAGATGCACATCACACCCGGACTCACTCACTCCCCCACACCCCACACAGAGTCACAATCAGATGCTACCAGCCGCCGGGCGAAGGGTTAGCGTCGCGACCCCGCTGGAGGTCGGGGTCGATCCCATCAGAGTCATGGGGTTTTCTGCCCCGACCGCTCCTACCCTGAGTTTTTGCTGAGACTCAGTTGGAACGGGACCACACGTCGGTTCATCCACTAATGATGCGTTCTGAGAGTGTTGCTCAATTTCATGACACTACACACACTCCCACAGGAAGCGTAATCAATATCAAGGAGTGCACATCACACTCAGGATTCATCTGCAACATCCTAGGCAATCCATCAATGTCAG
>JAFLJL010006531.1:0-18959 GCA_018398815.1 Conus ventricosus
CCAACCTTTTTTTTGCCGCTATAAGAATTTCATGTTGTAGTTTATTATTGTTCCTACATGGAGTCTGAGGTCAGAAGGCAGCATGTATAAACCAGTGCCAACAGCAAAGTCTACTTTCGATCTTGCTTTTGTAAAACATTTTGGTACCTTTTAATACTTGAAGACAAATTATACTTAGAATTAATGGCGTCCTCTAAATTTGCTAAGTATTGTTTTTGTGTGCCAAAGCCAGTAGAAGGAACTGTTATGTTCGCCATTGTCTGTGATTGCGAACCTAGCAAACACCAAACGTAAGTACGAATAGAGTCGTTTATTCGTTCTATTCCCGCTTGAGTTAGGCCCTCAGATGTGTCAAGATAAATGTTGTCCATGCTGTTTTATGCTCTTGCTCTATGGACCCGAGGTGAACGCCTGTGCCTGAAGAGAAAGATGTTAAAGGAGGATTCCAGTCATAGTATACTTTCTGTGCACGCCCCCACAAATAAGGGTGCCTAAGCCATGATTAAGATCCAACTTTTTCTAAAGTCTGTCTAACATTAATATTGAATTCGCGACAGATCCTTTCAAAAGCATTCATGTCTATTCGGTTGCTGAATGGATTAAACGTTTTGTCATTTGGTAATGGCGCTTGCAGTTCAGTCCAAAATACGCCTGAAGGTGTAATAAAAATGAAATCTATACACTGACCTCACCAAAGGATCAGGATGATTTAAATGATCAGCAAACGATACTCCACACCCGTGTGATGCACAAAACACAGCAAAGTTTAACTGGTTCTGATAAACTGCATCGGATGACTGAACCACACTTTCGCAATGTAGTCTTTTTTAATAGGGGGGTTAAGATATCTGCTTAATGGAGTACTCACCTTTACTTGAAAGGCATCAGACTGAGTCACAGCAATGTCAAGAGTATCAGTTGCTATATTTTTAAGATTGTAGTGCGGCCAACAGAATATTTTGCATCTTTAGTATATTTAAAACGCGCTCATTTTTATTTCGTATTAAAAAAATGTTTGTAACAATAACAACTCAAGACAGTCCTTCGTTTTTAAAACATGCTATTGAAACGATTGCGGAACCAAAATGGTTGCGCTTCATGAAATATTCTACAAAGTCGTATGGTTTAATATAACTGAATCCAAGAAGAATAATAAGATTCAAAAATTTTGATAATAGAGGAAACTTAGTTGACCAGTTAATCATACCTGATGGTTATTACGGGTTTTGCTCACTAAAAGAAGCAATGAGTAAATTTGACATTACTCTCAAACTTAACAATGCAAATCTGAAAACAATGTTATTATTCAAACCTGAAAAAGAGCAGTAGGTTACTATTTTGAAACGAGCTACTAAAATGTTAGGCTTTGCAACTGACAGTCAGGACGCCCAAAGATTAGGTGTATACATCAAACAAAACTACTAATGAGGGAGAAAATCCGCTCGATCATACAGTACATTCTTAACTTTATGTTCACTTTGGATAGCTAAGCACTGTGAAAACTAATAAGATGGAGAGCCCTCAAATGTCTAAGACTCTTCATCAGGTAAAGCAGCATATTGGCGATTATGAAATTATACCATTCCCTAATTTTACGTATAAAAGAATAGTTTGTGGGAGTATCGGATCAATTTCGTAAAGAAAACAAAGACAACACGGGGAAGACTAAAAATGCATAACCTGCACATTGTTTTGGAAATAAAATAATACCCGTACTAAAAAATGTCGCGGGGCCATAAAACCTGGAGTTATCATAGCGCCTGTAGGTGTATAACTTTAGTATTAAAAGACCTTGCAGACGTTGCGACTTTGAACAGAACGTGAGATAGCGCTTTGTAATGTTTTGAGTAAACACTAAAGATGGTGATTAAAAACATCAAAGAGGTTGGCGACAGCAAAATTTTCCTAAACGAGAACAGCTTTCGCAATCTAGAAGCCAAATAATGTTGGCCATTATGAATTAATAAAAAAGTTCGAAAAACCAGACCTCCAGAGGTGAAATGGCACTTAGAACCATAGTTAAGAATGGGAAATAAAATTTGAATTCATAAGCCCATTTACATTTTTAGCCGTCAAAAAAGTTTCAGAAAACTTCAACTCTGGCCCATTACATGTAAAGTCTATCCGGAACGACAATAGACCGGAAGAGATTGAAATAAAGCCGTATGGGAATAAACAAATACCTCCTCCACAAAAGAAACGGTTGTAAAGGACCTTTCTACAAAATTAACAGTTCTTTCCACAGAATGAAATTAGGAGCACGTTCACATGAAATTCGAAATTTCTGTCTAAAAGATGAGGAGAGGACTGGAGCTGTGCGTTCAGTGACGTCCTTCTAAAAGGAATTCTACTTAGCAGGCACAAATAGACGTTGGAAAAACTTAAAGTTAACTGTCGTCAATCTTTATCAATGGTTGAGGATATTAAGGTCTTCCAACAAGCAACAAAATCAATATTAGTCTAAATAGAAATAATCTTACAGAACTAATTGGATTAATCTTACACATTTAGACCTATATAGGATTTTATTATACTGAACAATTTTTTGACAGAGAGCATGATAAAAACAATACACTTGATTAATTAAGTTCTGTAAAAACTATGGAGCATTTTAAACTTTATGACAAACCCCCTCAAAGATCATTAATTTGTGGACAAAAACTGGTTGTGAAACACAGAAATTTTTCCACAACCAGTTACAAAACCGTTTATCGTTATAATTTTGAAACATAATGTGATTTTCTGCCCAATCACTAAATGGACAAAGCATATCATGTTAGACGGTTTATATGTACTGGATGATAACATATTTTTGAGTTAATCCTAGCAATAAACTGAGTGAAGAGTCTAGAACTCTTTTTAATATTTGTTAGATGGGAACGCAGACACTTTTATTCAATAAGACTGTTCAGCAGAAAAGCGAACATAGTTTAGAAAAAGAGAAACACATGTCGAAACTAGCTTTCAGTGGAAACATGCTGAGTAAGTGTGGAGGATTTTTATGTCAAAATATTAACTACAGTTTTAAAAGACTTTTAGAGAACAGTAAAAGACTGTAGTGGTTCATTCACATGAAAACATAGATCATTGGGATGAATGTTTGCGAGCAAATGATGTTATTGAAAATGACCAGGAAAAACACAGGAATAAACAAAAACTGAAATCCAAAAAGTTTAGTAAATAGTATTGAAACGGATAACCCTACACATAGTCTGTTTGTAGATAATCGTTATTTTTTGGTTATTGAAAGAGATGTGTGATGGATTATTCCTTGTTACAGCCATACATTTCAGGAGAACAAGAAATGCAGGTTCTACTAGAGTCGCCACCGGTCGAAACAGGTTGAGACCGGTTGAGCTAGAACCTGCATAACTCTTGTTCTCTTCTGTGTGTGGTGTGTGTTGTGAAGTGTGATGAGTGTTGGTGTGTGTGTGTGTGGTGGTGTTGTATGTGTGTGTGTGGTGTTGTGTGTGTGTGTGAAACTGATGTTATTGAAAATGACCAGGAAAAACACAGGAATAAACAAAAATTAAAGTCTAAAAAGTTTAGTAAATAAGTATTAAAAACGGATAACCCTCCACAGTATGTATGTATGAAGATAATCGTATTTTTGGTTATTGAGTCTTACTTGTCAAGAGAACAGAAAACACCGATTCTAGGTCGCCCCTACCCGAACCTATGTGAGGCTAGGGTTAGTTTAGAAATCGGTGTTATCCCTGTTCTCTTAGGGGATATTGCCAACTGTGTGACGTGGTGGTATGTTTTTGGTTTTGTTGGATATTGATGCCTTTGGGTTGTAGTGTGTCCCAGTTTTGGCAATGAGGTAGGATTTCTTGAGTTGTGCGTATCAAAGCTGTCACCTGGTGACTGCCGAGTGCATAACTTTGACATGGTCGATGTTGTGTTTTTGGTGTGGGTTGAAGTGTAGGCGAACGGTTTGGGTCTGTGGTGGCGATAACAGCCAGGTGTACAAGATGCGTGTTATACAATGTGTGCGTGGACGTTTCCCCTATGTAGATCTTGCCACACAGCTGCAGTGGATGGATAAAGATTATGCGCTCTTGAAATGAGAATGTGCGTTTGACTGTGAAGGAGTCTTTGGCCCTGTAAAGATGTTGTTCTGGTTTGTGATGGCAGAGTTGCAGCTTGGGTTTAGACAGGGGTGAGTACCTTGTGGTGAATAAGCTGTGTTCTCTTCAAACCGGTGGACCGCACGAGGAGTCTTTGAGGTTTTTTGTCACGTTTAATGTGATCATGGTTGGTATGGAAGGCGTTTGTGTTATTACAATGTGCCAATTGATTTGAGGATCCTACAGAAGGTGTAGGGATTAGGGTGTATATATGTAGCTGAGGGACTGTCTGTCATTGGGTTGATGCTGGTTTTCCAGAGCAGATTTCTGGATACAGCTATGGCGGCGGAGTGCTGCATTGTAATGATGGAAACTGGGTTTCCGCGTTGGTGAAAAATTAGTGACATTTTGGGGGGAGGGCTGCTTGGTATTGTGAAGTCTTTCCTCGCTGGATTAGCAGAGTCTGCGAAGACGGAGAAATTGTGAAGTATGGGAAGCTTCTTTATGTATGAGGGTTGTGGAGGATGAAATCTAGAGTATCTTAGTCTCGGTGGGTTTGTAGAAAATGGAGGATTTGATTAGGCCTTCTCAAGGGAGATGGTGGATTCTAGGAAGTTGACTGACTGCGAAAATGTAGGTGAAGTCGGTAGATGGATGGAAGTCTGGCAAGTTGAGAAGTGAGGAGGACTTGTATTGGCAAGATGTGGCTCCCATCCCATCATTCGAAATACATTTTGTACATTCAGGAGTGGGCCTTTGTATGAGTTATAGGCGGTGTTCCAAGTGTCCATCGATGAAGAGGCAGGCATTAGGCTGTCCCTTTTTGGTACCCATGGCAACACCACCTAATTTGTGAGAATGTGTGCTTGTTGAATTGAAAATGTGTTGAGGGTGAGGACTAATTCAGCGAGTCTGACGCAAGTGATGGTGGAGGGTGTTGGTTTGTTTGGGGTGCCGTTTGGTCAAGAAAAAAGTGAGGCCCTCATCCATCATGTGGGGATGAGAGTAAGTGACACACGTCAAGTTGAAGAGGAGGCTGGGTTTGAAAAGTGGGGTCTGGTGTTGTGGCGAGTTAATCATTTATGAGTGTGTGGGTTGTGTCTTTGATGTATGTGTGGAGGACTTTTACTATGGTTGAAGAGGAAAGTCTAGGAATTGCCGAAATGTTTTTACATGGGGCAGCTGCAGGCTGAAACCATGGGTCTGCCAGGTGTGTCATTTTGTGTATATGGGGAGTAGGTAGAAGGTGGGCTGTTGGTGTCTGTCATAATGCGGAGTTTGGCTGTAAGGAAGATTGTTGAGTCTGAAATCTTCTTTGAATTGAGTTAGCAAAATGAGTATTCAGGTGTTGATGAGTGTGAGAAGTTGTGAGTGGAGTGTAAAATTTGTGTTGGCATTGTTTTTTTGTGCATCTGCATAGTATAGTTGTATGTCCCAAACGACACGCACCACCCTTGTCTGCCTGGATTCGATGACAAAGTCCTACGTTCTCGTAGTGATTTGAGGGCTTTTTTGTTGGTTTTGTGACAAGGTTGCAGTGTCGGTCCATTTTGATTTGAGCCGGCTGATGTCTATTTTTGCATGTTTTTATTGTATGTAGCGTTCAACATCACTGATTTGTTTTAGGGTGGTTGGCGACTTTGGGATTGAACTTGTTGGTGAGGTGTCAGAGTTTTGGGGTGTGGGCCTGGGTATGTTTTCAAGTGCTGCCACCATCGAATTTTCCTAAAAAAAACCTTTCCCACAACAATGTTGGTTGTGGTAATTGGTTGGTGGTGGGTTGAGTTTGGGATGAATTTAAGTCCTTTTGTTAAGACTGATCTTCATCGTCCAAGAGGGAGTTGATCAGTGATTCAGAGACAAGAGGGTGGTGGTGAACAGAAGTGTAGGGGTGTCAGGAATGTGGGTTGTGAAGCAGAATGGTCCGGGCGAGAATGTGTTTTTTTTCTGTTTTGTAATTGAGATAGTTTGTTTGTTTGGTCTGGTTGCAGTGGTTGAAATGAGTTGGTTGTGCTAAGGATGAGTTGTCTGAGTTTGGAGGCAGGGGCTTTGAGCATGATGATTGTTGTTTTGGTTTTGCAAATGTAGGGAATGTTGGGAGAGAGATATTCATGTGAAACCTGAGTGTTTTTTAGAATGTCAACATGATTTTAACGACTGGCCCCGGAAGAAGAATGTTTTTGGTGGTAGTGATGAGAGTGTGTTATGGCGGTTGGAAGGGGTGTGGGAAAGAGAGAAGCCACGAGTTGTGATGTGTATTTAAGACAATGTTTAAGAAGTTGAAATGGGATGGCAGATATTGTTTTTCTGAACTTGAGATTTTGGCATAGCCTAGTGCGAATGGATGGAATGTGGTGGAAGAAACTGAATGGACCTGCAGAAGCAGGCATGGGTAACGGCGAACAATTGGGCAGTAGCATTGTGTTGTGGTGTTAGTTGTAGTTGGCATGTAGAGGAACATAGACAGTGGGGAATCAAGAATGCAGCATGACGATTGCAAGTGAGTAGGCCTAGGTTAAGTGGAGGTAGACGGAGAATGTAAGGTGGGAACAGTCAAAATCATAACAAACCAAAATAGATTCAAATGTGTTGGGCATGGGAGTGAGAATGTTAGTCAGCGTCCCAAGTACATGGTAGGGAGCGAAGACGTGACGTGAAATACAACACAACAAAGGGATCAGGGATGACAGGTACTTGTACACACACACACACAAAAAGACAAATGCAACACAACAAAGGGTTGTCAGCGTGCACAAAGAAATCTAGAACAGGGGACGAGACTAAAATAGAGTGTGGAAGACGAACGTGGATTACAAACACGACAAATTTATCAGTCCTTATGAACTCAGTAAAATTTCAAAATGGTTGTACAGATGGCGTCGAACGAAGCAAAGTTAAAATAGAGTTTTGTTTAGAACTTACCCGCCAATGACATTGACAAACAAAGCACATGACAAGACACGATGCCTTTCAACCACTTGGGTCTTTCTTCAGAGGCGAAAAAAATAAATCACATTTAATATGTGGACCGTACATGCAAAGAACGAAAAAAGAAGAAAGAAAATGACTCATCCTTAGGAATCCATGCGGTCGTTGGGCGGACAGAAAAGGCCATGGGGATTTATGGTAGAGCTTCTGAGCAGTCCATTCAGTTTCTACCACCCACCATCCAACCATTTCGCACTAGGCAATCCAAAACACAGATTCAGAAACCAAATCAGCATCCCATTTCAACTTTCTTAAACAATGACTTAAACTACAATCCCACCCTTCGTGACTTATCTCACATTCCACAACCCCATCCAACCTCCATAACCACCCCTCTCATACACTACCACCAAAAAACATGTCTCTACCGGCATACGTACACGCATGTTGGCACATATAAAAACAACTCGAGTTCACACCATGAAATCTCCACCAGACCTTCTCCAACATTTCAAACAACAAACAACAATCATCTTGCCCACGCCCCCCGCCTCCAAACTCAGACAACACATCCATACACACAACCAACACAATTACACACTGCAACCCATACCAAACAAAACTAACTATCACAATTACAAAACAGACAAACAACTACTCGCCCGACTCATTCTGCTCACAAACCCACAACCTGACCCCACTTACCACATCTGAACACCAACCACCCCTTGACTACTGCATCCCGACAACCTCCCCCTCTCTGACGATGAAAGATTCAGTCTTAAAACAAAAGGACTTAATTCATCCCCACTCAACCCACCACCAACACTTACCCACAACCCACATTGCTGGGAAAAGGGGGGGGGGGGGGGGAGGTTCCTTTAGAAACTTCGTGAGATGGCAAGCAACTTGAAAAACATAACCCCATGCCCCCCCCACTCCCCAAAACACTGACAACCTTCACTCAACTATTTCAAGCCCCAATGCTCCGCCAACCATCCTCAAACAAATCAGTGAAAGTTGAACACTACATAAAACATGCAAAATAGACATCAGCCGGATCAAATCCAAACCTGTCCCGACACTGCAACCTTTCCACAAAACCAACAAAAAAAGCCCTCAAATCACTAAGAGAACGACAGACAATGTCATCAAACCAGCAGACAAGGGTGTCAAGTTTTAGTTTGGACAAACAACTATACATACAGAAGCACAAAAACAACTGTCCAACACAAAAATCAACACACCAATCACAACATCACCCCTCCCGTCGAACACCAGAAACTCATAGCTAACTCAATCAAAGAAGAAATCAGACTCAACATTCTACCCACGACAGCCAAACTCCTCAATATGACAGACACCCAACAGCCCACCTCTACCTACTCCCCAAAATACACAAAATGAACACACCTGGCAGACCCGATTTGTTTCAGCCTGCAGCTGCCCCACTGAACACATTTCGCAATACCTAGACTTCCTCCTTCAACCCATATACAAAGCCTCCCCACATACATCAAGACACAACCCCACACACAACATGATATAACTCCACAACACAACCCCACTTTTCAACCCAGCCTCCTCTTCACACTTGACGTGTGTTCACTCTACACCTCCATCCCCCACACTGATGGAATGAGGGCTCACATTTATCCTTGACGGACAAACGCCCCCAACAACAACACCTCCCACCACCACACGCAACTCGCTGAATTATCCACACCTCAAACACATTTCAATTAACAAGCACACAATTCTCACAAATTAGGGGTGTTGCCATGGTACCAAATGGGACCAGCTAGCCTGCTCTTCATGGGACACTTGGAACTACCGCCTACTCAACCATACACAGGCCCCACACCTGAATCTGTACAAAAGGTATATCGATGTGGACTGTGATCCACATCTATGCCAAAACAAACCACCTCAACTTCCTCAACTTTGCCCAGACCTTCCATCCATCTATCCGACTCACCTACACCAATTCGCAGTCAGTAACTTCCTAGACATCACCATCTCCTTGAAGAAGGCCTACCCAAAACCACCATTTACTACAAACCCACCGACGCACAAGCATACCCTAACTACTCATCCTCCCACAACCCCATACACTAAAGACAGCAATCCCATACTCACAATTTCTCCGTCTTCGCAGACTCTCTCCACGAGGTAACCCCCCATTCAACACTTTCACTATACAACAGCCAAAATGTCACAATTTTTCCACCAACCTCGGATACCCCAGTTCCATCATCAATGCAATCACTCCGCCGCACCAAAGCTGTAATCCAGAACAACTGCTCTGGAAACCCGCATCCACCAAGACAGGACAGGACCCACAGCCTACCCTCCTCTACCACCCGCCACACCCTCCCCATCTGTAGATCCTCAAATTCCAATTGGCACATTGTACATAACCACCACAAACACGCCATCCATACCAAAACCCATGATCATCATTCAACTTGACAAAAACCTCTAAGACCTCCTCTTCGGTCCATTTTGAAGAGAACACAGCTACACCACCCAGTACTCACCCCTGCTCTAACCCAACTCAAAATCTGCCCCTCACGCCAACCATACACCATCTTACAGGCCCCAAAGACTCCTTCACAGTCAAACGCACATTCTCATGTCAGAGCCGCAACAACATATATGCCCTCCACTTCCAGCTGTGTGCAAGATCTACATAGGGGAAACGTCACGCACACTTGAAACAACGCATCTCTGAACACCAGCTTGATATCCCTCCACACCGACCCAAACCCGCCGCCCTTACACTTCAACCACAACCCAACACAACATCGACCATGCCAACGTTCATGGCACCTGGCAGTCACGAGTGACAGCTTTGAAACGCACACTCAAGATTCCATCCTCATTGCCAAACTGGCACACTACACCCACAAGGCATCAATATCCAACAATAACCAAACACACATACCGCACCACTTCCACACCAGTTGCAATATCCCCATACCAACACACCCACATACACACACACATACATAGTTCAAACCACCACCACATCACCTTCACATCACTTCATACAGTAGTTTACAGCAACCCTCCATCTATTAATCCTAATTTTGTTTTATCCCTTCCCCTTAAATTCCCCCCCCCCCACCTTTTTTTTTATTCCCTCAGTCCCCCCCCCCCCTCCCTTCTTTTCCTCCTTACCATTATTATCAATCCACCATTACCACAACCAACACAAAGAAACCACACCATCCCAATAAACTAGACACACAACCCTATCATGTCACACACACACACACCTCCCCCGACGCAACCCCCCCCCCCCCCCCTCCGTTTCCTCTCCCATAATCCCCTGGCCCCAGTCATTTCCGCCCACCGACCCATGCCGACAACGGATGATTCATTTATTCATTCTTCTTTTTTCTGTTTCTTTGTCTGTACTGTCCCACAATGTTAAATGTGATTTTATTTTAAGTTTTCGCCTGAACAAGACCCAAAAGAGGTTGAACATGCTTCGTGTCTTGTCATGAGCTTTGTTTGATCAATGTCAACTGGCGGTAAGTTCTAAACAAACTCTATTTCTAAACCTTGCTTCGTTCGCCGCCATCATCAACCCAACCTTTTGAAATTTTACTGTATTAAAACTTAGGCAAGGGGGTGTACACCGATCGGCGGACAAACAACCTCCCATGTGTTTGAAATAATGGTAGTTACAGAATAGCCGTGTGCGTTTGGCATATGTGTATATGTGTGAGTGCGAAGCGTGCGTGTGTAAGATTGGGTTTTTGTTAAGGTGAAGGTTAGGCTAGGTAGGGGCTGGGGAAATATAGACATACAATATTCCTGAATTCCAGTCTTCCAACTTGTTGAGGGATGGAAGCGGAGGGTTGGTTTCGTTCCCGATTGTTACCCTTTTGTTACTTTGAGTTCTACACCAGAGAAGGCGGTGCAGGATATCGTCTGTTTTTGGTGTGTGACAGTGTGATAGTGCTGAGATATGTGGTAAATTGTCGTGCTGGTGCACGACAACAAAGATGAGGAGAGGAAAGGGGAGCTGGGGGCGTCAGTGACGTCCTTCTAAAAGGAATTCAAATTGGGCAAAATTAGACGTTGAAAAATTTAAAAGTTACTGTCGTCTTTTCTTTAAAAGGGTTTGGGGATTTTAAAGGGTCTCAAAAGCAAAAAAACAATATTAGTCTAAATAGAAATAATCTTACAGACAAAATTGGATTAATTTACCATTTGACCTTATGGTTTTTATTATATGAACAATTTTGAAGAGAGCATGATAAAAAAATAATGGATTAATTTAAGTTTTTTAAAAATATGGAGATTAAATTTATGAAAAACCCCCCTCAGTATTAAATTTGGGGGAAAAAACTGGTTGGGGGAAAAACAAAATTTTCCCAACCGTTAAAAAACGTTTTCGTTATAATTTTAAAACATATTGGATTTCTCCCCAACATTTAAAGGAAAAAAGCATTCATGTAGAGGTTTATAGGGATGTGATCATATTTTTATTTAAACCCTAGCAATAAACTGAGTGAGGTCTAAAACCCTTTTTTTATTTTTGTTGAGGGAAACGCAGACATTTTATTATGGACTGTTCAGAGAAAGGACATAGTTAAAAAAGAGAAAACTTTGTCGAAACTGCTTTCAGGGGAAAACTGTGGGTAAGTGTGGGATTTTATGTAAAAAATATAACTATTTTTAAAAGATTTGGGAAAAAGTAAAGACTGTAGTGTTTTTTAAATGAAAACAAGATCATTGTAAATGTTTGCGGAAAATGATGTTATTGAAAATGCCCGGAAAACAAGGTTTAAAAAAAAAACTGAAATCAAAAAGTTTGAAATTTAGTTTTAAAACGGAACCCCACCAAGTCTTTTTGTGTAATCGTTTTTTTTGGTTATTGAAAGAAAATGTGTGATGGATTTTCTTGTTAAACCCTTTCTTTCGGAAAAAAAAATGCAGGTTCTAGAGTCGCCCGGTCGAAACGGTTAGCCCGGGTGACAAAACCCTGCTTTTCTCTGTTTCTTCTTGTGGTGTGTGTGTGGTGTGTGGGTGTTGGGTGTGTGTGTGGGGGTGTGTTTTTGTGTGTGTGTGGTGTTGTGTGTGTGTTTTGAAATGATGTTATTGAAAATGACAAAAAAAAACAGGGGATTAAACAAAAATTAAAGCTAAAATTTTGTAAATAAGTATTAAAAAGGAAAACCCTCACAGTATGATTTTTGAGATAATCGTTTTTTTTGGTTTTGAGTCTTACTTGTCAGGAACAGAAAACACCGTTCTAGGTCCCCCCTCCCCAAAAATAGGTGAGGCTAGGGTAGTTAAAAAATCGGTGTTTTCCTGTTTCTTAGGGGATATTGCCAATGTGGGGAAGTGGGGGGTATGTTTTTGGTTTTGTTGGATTTTGATCCCTTTGGGGGGTTTGTAGTGTGCCCAGTTTGGCAATGGGGTGGTTTTTCTTGGTTGTGCGTTCAAAGTGTACCTGTGACTCCCGAGTCCCATAACTTTGACTGGTCGATGTTGTTTTTTGGGTGTGGTTGAAGTGTGGGGCAAAGGGGTTTGGGTCGGTGGTGGCGATACACCCGGGTTTTTCAAGAGCGTGTTTAAAGTGTGCGTGACGTTTCCCCTATGTAGATCTTCCCAACAGCTGAGGGGGTGGATAAGTTTGGGGCTCTAAAATGAGAATGTGCTTTTGACTGTGAAGGAGTTTTGGGGGCCCGTAAGAGGGTGTCGGGTTTTGGGTGAGGGGCATTTTTTGCGTTGGGTTTAGCAGGGGTGAGTACCTGGGGGTTTTGTAGCTGGGGGTTTCTTCAAATGGCCCGCACGAGGGGGTTTTTGAGGTTTTTGTCACGTTTAATTGATAGGGGTTTGGTAGGGAAGGGGGTTTGGGGTTATTAAAAGTCCAAATTTGGGATTTGGGGACCACGAGGGGGGGGTTGGGGTGGTAAAGGTGGGTGGGGCTGTCGTCTTGGTTGATGCGGGGTTTCCAGGCAGATTTCGGATACAGCTATGGGGGGGGAGTGCTGCTTTTATGATGGAACGGGGGTTCCCGGGGTTGGTGAAAAATTGGACATTTTGGCTGTTTGTATTTGAAGTCTTCCCGTGGGCAGAGTCTGCGAAGACGGAAAAATTTGTGAGTATGGGAGCTTCTTTATGTATGGGTTGTGGAGGATGAAAATCTGGGTATTTTTTTCCGGGGGGTTTGTAAAAAATGGAGGTTTTGTTGGGCCCTTTCTCAAGGGAGATGGTATTCTGGGAAAGTTGCTGACTGGGGAAATTTTTAGGTAAAGTCGGTGATGGAGGGAAAGGGTCGGGGAAAATTTGGGGAAGTGAGGAGGCTTGTTTGGCAAGATGTGGCTCCCCATCATCTTTGAATCCCCTTTTGTACATTAGGGGGGGGCCTTGATGGTTTAGGGGGGTGTTCCAAGTGCCCCATGAAGGGCAGGCATAGGCGGGCCCCTTTTGGTACCCATGGCAAACCACTAATTTGTGAGAATGTGTGTTTGTTGAATTGAAATGTGTTGAGGGTGAGGACTAATTCAGGAGTTGCCCAGGGGGGTGGGGGGAGGGTGTTTTTTGGGGGGGGGGCCCTTTTGTAAAGGGAAAAAAGTGGGGCCCCTCCCCATCTGGGGGGGATGGGGGTAAGTAAACCCCAGTAAAGTTAAGAGGAGGGGGGTTGAAAAGTGGGGTCGGGTTTTGTGCGAGTTAATTTTTTGAGTGGTGGGTTGTGTCTTTGAGGTTGGGGGGGTTTTATTTGGGGTTAAAGGAGGAAGTTGGTTTGCGAAATGTTTTTGGGGCGCTGCAGGCTGAAAAAAATGGGTCTCCCAGGTGTTTTCTTTTGTGTTTTTTGGGGAGGGGTAAAAGGTGGGCTTTTTGGTGTTGTATAATGGGGTTTGGCTGTAGGGGAGATTGTTGGTTGTTTCTTTTTTGATTGAGTTGAAAAAGGTTTGGTTTTGGGGAGGGGGGTTGTGAGTGGGTGTAAAATTTGTGTTGGAATTTTTTTTTTGGTTTGATGTATAGTTGTTGCCCCAAACAAAACGCACCCCCCTTGTCTGCTGGTTTGATGACAAGCCCTTCGTTTCTAGTGATTTGAGGGTTTTTTTTTGGGTTTTTGTGAAAGGTTGCAGTGTCGGCCTTTTGGGATTGACCGGCTGATGTTATTTTGATGTTTTTTTTTGTGGTTAATTCAGGGATTTTTTAGGGGGGTTGGGGGACTTGGGGGTTTAAAATTGGGGGTTTGAGGTGTAGAGTTTTGGGGTGGGGGGGCCGGGGTAGTTTTAAAGTGTGCCACCAACGAATTTTTCCTAAAAAAACCTTTTCCAACAATGTGGTTGTGGTAATTGTTGGTGGTGGGTTGAGTTGGGAGAATTTAAGTCCTTTTGTTAAGATGCCTCTAAGGGGGGGGTTGTAAAGGTTTCAGAGACAAGAGGGTGGTGGTGCAGAGGGGTAGGGGGTCAGGATTGTGGGTTGTGAAGAAAATGGCCCGGGGAGATTTTTTTTTGTTTTGAAATTGGATAGTTTGTTTTTTTTGGGTCTGGTTTGCAGTGGTTAAAATGAGTTGGTTGTGGTTTGGATGAGTTGTTGGTTTGGAGGCAGGGGCTTGAGCTGATGATTGTTGTTTTTTTTTTGAAATTTTGGGAAGTTGGGAGAGAAAATTTTCGTGAAACTGGTTTTTTTTTTGTGAAAATGATTTACGACGGGCCCCCCCCCGGGAAAGAAAATGTTTTTGGTGGTAGTGATGGAGGGGGTGTTATGGGGTTTGGGAAAGGGGTGGGGGGGAAAGGAGAACCCCGGGGTTGTGATGTGTATTTAAGAAATTGTTTAAAAAAGTTGAAAGGGATGCGATTTGGTTTTTTGAATGGTTTTGGGCATAGCTAGTGGAATGGGGAGGGGGGGTGGAGAAACTGAATGGCCTGCAAAAGCGGCTGGGTACGGGAAAATTTTTGGGGTGGGATTGTGTTGTGGTGTTAGTTGTAGTTGGCAGGTAGGGAACAAGACAGGGGGGAAATAAGAATGCAAAAATGCGATTGAAGTGGTAGGCTAGTTAAGTGGAGGTGAGGGGAAAAGGGAAGGGGGGACAGTAAAAATAAAACAAACCCAAAATAGATCAAATGGGGGGGCAGGGGGAGTGAGAAGGGGTTGTCGGGTTTCCAAGTAAGGTAGGGAGGAAGACGTGACGGAAATCAAACAAAAAGGGGGAAGGGGCGGTACTTGTACACAAACAAAAAAAAGAAATGCAAACAACAAAGGGTGTCAGGTGACAAGAAAACTAGAACAGGGGAGGACTAAAAATAAGTGTGGAAGACGAACGTGGTTAAAAACGCAAATTTTTCAGTTTATGAACTCAGTAAAATTTCAAAATGGTTGAGTGGGGGAACGAAGAAAATTAAAAAAGAGTTTGTTTTGAAATTACCGCCCTGAATTGACAAACAAAGCACATGAAAGACACGATGTTTAACCATTGGGGCTTTTCAGGCGAAAAAAAAAATAATTTTTAAAATTTTGGGGCGTACAGGGAAAGAACGAAAAAAGAAGAAAGAAAATGATCATCCTTGGGAACCATGGGTCGTGGGCGGAAAGAAAGGGGAGGGGGTTTGGGGAGAGTTTGAGTCCCTTCAGTTTCTACCACCCCCCAAACCCAAACCTTTTGATAGGTTCCAAAACACGTTTTAGAAAAAAAAATTTAGATCCCCTTTCAACTTTTTAAACAATGCTTAAATACAATACCCCCGTGGCTTTCACTTCCCAACCCCCCCAATCCTAAACCCCCCCTCATACCCAAAACATTCTCTACCGGGGGGTCGTAACCATGTTGGACATATAAAAACACTCGTTTCCCCTGAAAACTCCCCAACCCTTTTCCCAAATTTCAAAAAAAAAAAAATCTTGCCCCCGCCCCCCCCCTCCAAATCAGAAACCCTCCCTAAAACAACAACCATTTTCAAAATGCAACCAACAAACAAAAACAAAAATCACAATTACAAAACAGACAAAAATACTGCCCCACCCTTTGTTTCCAAAACAACCCGCCCCCCTACCCCAAATTTAAACCCACCATTTTTTCTACTGCATCCCCACAATCCCCCCTTTGAGTGAAAGATTTGTTTAACAAAAGGCTTAAATTACCCCCCCCAACCCCCCACCAACATTACCAAACCCCCATTGTGGGAAAGGTTCTTTAGGGAAATTGTTTGGGTGGCAGCACTTTAAAACATACCCCGGCCCCCCCCACCCCCCAAAACCGCACCCTTTACCAAAATATTTCAACCCCCAAAGTCCCCCAAACCTCAAACAAAAACAGTGAAGTTGAATTTCTAAAAATGCAAAATAGAATCAGCCCGGGTCAAATCCCAAAACCCGTCCCCACACTGCAAACCCTTTCACAAAACCAACAAAAAAGTCAAATCACTAAGAGAACGACGGCTTTTCATAAAAGAGCAAGGGTGGGAGTTTAGTTTGGGGCAAAAATATAATACGAAGCACAAAAAAAAATGTCCAAAACAAAATTTTTTCCCCCCCCCCCCAACACACCCCCCCCCGAAAAACATTGTAATCAACAAAAAAATCAGACTCAAATTACCCCCAAAGAAACTTCATTTTGCGCCCCCAAAGCCCCCCTTTACCCACCCCCCCCAAAAAAAATGAAAACCTGGCAGACCCCTTGTTTCAGCTGCAGTGCCCCCCTGAAACATTTCGCAATACCAGATTCCCCTTCAACCCCTATACAAACCCCCCCCCCCCTCCCCGAACAACCCCCCCCCCAAATGATTAATAAACACAACCCCCCTTTTAACCCCCTCTCTTACACTTGAGTGGTTCATTAATCCTCCCCCCCCTGATGGAAGGGGCCACTTTTCCCCTTGACAAACGGCCCCCCCCCCAAAACCCCCCACCCCCACACGGGGAACTCGCTGAATTATCCCACCCCCAAAACCCTTTAATTAAAAGACAATTCTCAAAATTGGGGTGTTGCCATGGTACCAAATGGGGCCCGCTAGCCTGCTCTTATGGGAACTTGGAACACCGCCTACTAAAATACACGGCCCCCCCCCTGAACTGTACAAAAGGTATATCGAGGGATGGGACCCCAAACTATGCCAAAAAAAAACCCTCAAATTCCCCAATTTGCCAGACCCTTCATCCCTTATCCCACTCCCCCCCCATTTGAGTCAGTAATTCCCAGAATCCCTCTCCTTGAAGAAGGTAAAACCCAAATTTTTTTTCAAACCCCCGACGCACAGATACCCCAATACTATCTCCCCCAAACCCCTCATAAAGACGCATCCCCTAACAATTTCTCCGTCTTGAGATTTCCCCGAGGTAATTCACTATTCAAAGCCAAAAAGTCACAATTTTTCCCCAACCCGGATACCCCCGTTCCTATAATAAATCCGCCGCAAAGTGTATCCCGAACATTTCTCTGGAAACCGATCCAACCCAAAACAGAAGACCCCAAACCCCCTTCCCCTACACCGCCCCCCTCCCCTCTGTAGGGTCCCCAAATCCCAAATTTGGACATTGTACATAAAAAAACCGTTTCCCTCCAAACCCCTGATACATTCAAATTTAAAAAACTCAAAATTTTCGGTCCCTTTGAAAAGGGCCCCAGTCACCACCAGTACTCCCCCTGCTCTAAAACCCAATAAAATTGTCACCAAACCCAAAAATCTTCAGGGGCCCCAAAGATCCTTCACATCAAACGACATTTATGTCAGGCCGCAAAACTATATGTCCCCTCCCGTGTGTGCAAGATTACATAGGGGGAAAAGTCAGCCATTGAAACCGCATCTTGAAACCGGTGATATCCCCACCCCCGACCAAACCCGCGCCCCCATTCCCCACCCCAAAACAATGACCCTGCAAAGTTATGGCATTTTCGTCACAAATGACAGCTTTGAAGCAAATCAGATTCCACCCCGCCAACTGGGACATACACCCCAAGGATCAATATCCAACAAAAACCAAAACACTACCCCCACTTCCCCACAGTTGGGAATATCCCCTACCAACCCCAACCCCCAAAAAACAAAACATTAAAAACCCCCCCATCCCCTTTATACTTCATCAGTAGTTTTCGCAACCCCCCATTATTAATCCTAATTTTGTTTTATCCCCTTCCCTTAAATTCCCCCCCCCCCCTTTTTTTTTTTTTTTCCCCAGTCCCCCCCCCCCCCCCCTTTTTTTCCCCTTACCTTATTATCAATCCACCCCTTTCCAAAACCCCAAAAAAGAACCACCCATCCCCAAAAAATAGACACACAACCATCAGTCACAACCCCAAAACCCCCCCCGACGCAACCCCCCCCCCCCCCCCCCGTTTCCTTCCATAATCCCCTGGCCCCCGTCATTTTCCCCCCCCGCCCATGGCCCACAACGGATGATATTTTTCTTTTTTTTTTTTTTTCTTTGTTGTACTGTCCCCCCAATTTTAAATGTAAAAATTTTTTTGCCCGAAAAAGACCCAAGGGTTGAAATGCTCGTGTCTTTTTTGGCTTTGTTTGTAAAGTCATTTGGGGGTAAGTTCTAAACAACTTATTTTTAACTTGTTCGTTCGCCCCCATATCAACATTTTGAAATTTTATGTATTAAAAATTTGGGAGGGGGGTGTCACCCATCGGCGGACAAACACCTCCATGTGTTTGATATGGTAGTTCGAATAGCGTGTCTTTCATATGTGTATATGTGTGGTGGAGGTGGTGTGTAAGATTGGGGGTTTTGGGTTTAAAGGGGGAAAGGGTTTGGTAGGTAGGGGGGGGAAAATAGAATACAATATTCTGAATTCCCGTCTTCCTTGTTGGGGGATGGAAAGCGGGGGTTGTTTCGTTCCCGATTGTTACCCTTTTTTTACTTTGAGTTTTCACCGAGAAGGCGGGCGGATATCGGCTGTTTTTGGTGTTTTAAGTTTTTGATTTTTTTTTGGGGCTTTTTAGAAAAAATGGGTTTGGGGGTTTTTGTCGTGCGGGGGAACCCCAA
>JAFLJL010006532.1:0-11271 GCA_018398815.1 Conus ventricosus
GGGCGCTGCAATGCGGGTCCGTCCTTTTAAGACCTTTTCCAGGGGGGTGCTCTTTCCCATTTTTTTTTCAGAGGAAAAAAAAAACTTTTCCCTCATTCGAAGCCAGTTTTTTTTTTTATATCAAAACTCCCAGGTATGCATCAATATTCTACTTTCAAAGACTCGTTTCATCCAAACGTGGAAAGAGTCCTGCAAAGAAGCAATGAATGATTATTTATAAAAATTTGAAGTATCTTTTTGGCACAGACGGATTTATAACATAACTGACGGGTCAGTATATCATTGCGTTAGTGAAATTTCGCTGCTGTACCCATGAACTTGAACGAGGGTTGACTGCCAGAACCCATGTCTCATATACATATGTAGAAGAGAGATACTGGTTCAAGCATCACCCTCAAAATGCTGATTGTTGAGAGAAGAAAGACCAATAGTACTGTAACATGAATGAAGTGTGTAGTGAATTCCGTTTCCGGCTTGGCCGCTTGAGATACACAGCACTACGTCATCAGTTTCGTCCTCAACCAAATCTCAAAGAATGTGAGAATTAAATGTTTTGAATTGTTACATAGCTTTCCCAGAACTGGTTATATTTGCTCCACATCGTAAAATTTAAATAAGTAAGTTATCATCCAAACATCATCATTTTTCTTTCTAATTTTACTTACTTAACATACATCGTGCGCAATAATGCATTTGTTTGGTTGTCTCTGTTTCCAGTGCATGAATACCTGTGCATGTACACATAATGTTTGGTGCACAAACACAAAACATTCACCACCCAAAATATGTCCACCAAACATCAAAGCGGGGAGGTGTGAAGCGATATGATTTTACAATAAAACAATAATGTCAGAAAAAAAAGCCCCCACTTACAACCAAGCCCTAACAAAACAACCACAGACATGATTCAACGCCACAGCATAACTGTCGCTCGCAGACTTTCTGCAAACACGGGAAACACCCCAGCTAGCATGGCTGTGGCTCAGAACTTTTTTCCATAAAACTTTTTTTTCTTTCCCATTGCTGCCGCAAACTTGTGCAATGCTTTACACATCAAGTCTGATCCGCACAACAGCTGTCAAAACTATCAAAAAAGTTTGTTGCCTTTCCACCATACAGCAGAAGTGGCATTGAGGGATTTGGAGACAAAAGAGCTGTCAGTTAAACCGTAAGCTGACTGGTCCACGATGCTATCTGGCAGTAGAGCGTGCCATGACGTGTGGCATTCAGGGCCTGGCAAACGCAGACACCACGCCAAAAGGCGGATTCCTGTCGACTGAGATGGGTTGGGTTGCTTCACCCAATTTTCCGCCCAAATGATAAGGCGCCATTCCTGTCTACGTGGCGAAAGAGCGGGGACTGCCGTCCACCCAGGGGTCAGTGGTGTGGTCCCGGTCCTGTGCTGCCTTCAGCCTACTGACCTCTGACCTCTGACCCCTGATCTGAAGTCTTACTAACGGAAGCAAGGGTTCGTTGGCTGATTGTTTTTGTCTGGGGGAATGACAACATGCATCTCTCTCTCTCTCTCTCTCCTCTCTCCTCTCTCTCTCTCTCTCTCTCGTCCTCTCTCTCTCTCTCTCTGCCCCTCCTTCCTCCCTCTCTCTCTCTCTCTCTCTCTCTCCTCTCTCTCCCCTCTTTTCTCTCTCTCTCTCTCTTCGTCCCCCTCTCTCCCCCCTCTCTCTCTCTCTCTCTCTCCTCTCTCTCGTTTTGTTTTTTTTGTGTGTGTGTGTGTGTGTTGTGTTGTGTGTGTTGTGTGTGTGGTTTGTCAGCATTCTGTCTACTTTAACTAGTCAACGCCAGAAGGATAAAGAGAAAAAAGAGAAAAAGGGAGATGGAGGGAGTGGATAGGGCGAGCAGACATAGCGATGCAACAAACATGCACATTAAATAAACCCTATCAGCAAACACAATAAGCATGTGCATTCAAATTTGCTACCATTACTTAAAGATTGACACCAGAACTTTTTTGTATCGTCCATCCTATCCATGCTCTCTGTTTTCAGTTGTCGGCATTCTACCCCAGACATATTTGTTAGAATAATAAAGATGTCATTACCACGTATCTTTAAATTTCCCGAAGTAACGTTTTGTCAAAAATGTACGAAAGTGTTTTATACTACCAACAAAAATCAAGATTTCCATAAAACCCGCCCCCGCTGTCCATTGTGTCACAATTCGATCACTCCATACTTTTCTCTGATCAGAAGATTTTGTGGCATCATTTGGTATTCATTGATACTGACCTTGCAAGAAACCCAACAGATTGACATAGTGACATGTCCATGTCCAAAACAGCTTTAGCTGGATTTATGTCCCTGTCTCAACTCAACTTCTAAGCCCCACTGACGACACACAGCTGTTGACCTTCAGTGGAGTGAGAGTCCCTGACATAAACGGCGCTATGGGCGTCACTCCGACGACAGTCCCCAGGACCCTGCCCAGTCCCGGTGACGTGGACAGCAACTGACCACGGGCATGATGTGGGAAGGAACCCGGAACACCACAACCTGGGGGGCCTTCTGCTCGCATGCTCCACGCATTCTCCCGCAATACCCATCAGGCGCATCACAGATTGTACTGGACACTGTGACCTTGACCAGTATCTATGACGTAATGATACCTCCTCCCCTCCGATCTTGTAGTGTTTTTCAATGTTCACGTTTCCATTCATCGTTTGTCTTAGACAGACTTACTTTTTATTGACAGTTGCTTTAATTCAGTCATGTCTCTGAGACCACATCATGACTGGAACCGTTAAACATTGAAATTAAAAAAAGGATACAACATGACCTTGAAAGCACGGCATGAAGGCCTACAGCATCTGAAACATGTCCATGATAATAGTGAGGAGGATGAGGATGATCCTATGAGGTCTTCTCTGCTCTCTGAACACACGGCAAGATGGTTTGGTGAGCTCCTTTCATAAAACACCAAGCGTCAACTATAGATTTGAGTGATATTAAAACCTATATCAATGGTCTACATTAGAAAACCTGTCAGACCTATCATTTAAAGGGGTCGATATTCGACCGTGTGCTCCAGTCCTGTCTTCTCAGCTAAAAAAACCCTCAACTTTTTGTGGGGAGAGAGAGAGAGAGAGAGAGAGAGAGAGAGAGAGAAGAGAGAGAGAGAGAGAGAGAGAGGAAAAAAGAGGGGAGAGATTGACGTACATTTTCCGCTGATGAAAGACGCAGTGCGTTGCAACCACTGCTGCAGTACAACAACCCCCTTCTATCGGCTAACGTACGACTTCAGGATAGGAAAATGAGAAAGCGAGTTGCTAAATGTGCAGATGCCCGATACAGCAATTTCCATTAAAAAAAAAGCAACATGGGTTTTGCTTTCTCAACAATGATGGTGAAAAGACGAGGTTCTTAGTGTGCAGAATGCAGACTTCAGCAATTCCATAAAACAAACGTAAAAACATAATTCTGCTTTCTCAACAGTGAATCAATATTTCAGTTTGTGATGAACTAAAGGTGGAAACAATACTACAGTTTGTATGAACTACAGTGAATCCATTGTACAGTTTGTTATGAACTACGGTGAATCAGTGGTACAGTTTTGTTATGAGCTACAGTGAATTCAAAGGTACAGTTTGTGATGAACTACAGTGAATCAATGGAAAATTTTTGTTTAAATACAGTGAATCAGGTACAGTTTGTTATGAACTACAGTGAATGAATAGTACAAATTTGTTATGAACTACGGTGAATCAATGGTACAGTACAGTGAATCAATGGTACAGTTTTGTATGAGCTACAGTGAATCAATGGTAGTTTTTGTTTATGAACTACAGCGAATCAATGGAACAGTTTGTTAAAGAAAACTACAGTGAATCAAATGTACAGTTTTGTTATGAACTACAGTGAAATCAATGGTACAGTTTGTTATGAACACAGTGAATCAATGGTACATTTGTTATGAACTACAGTGAATCAATGGTACAGTTTTTTATGAACTACAGGAATCAGTATTACAGCTTTTATATGAACTAAAATTGAAACAATATTATAGTTTTTTTTATGAACTACAGTAAATGAAAGGTACATTTGTGATGAACTACAGTGAAATCAGTTTTTGAGGCTGACCTGTGCCGGATCAGCACAATGTGCATGAGAGAGAGAGAGAGAGAGAAAGAGAAATAGAAGAGAGAGAGAGAGAGAGACATAGACAAGTGTGTTTTGTGTGTGTGTGTGTTGTGGGGTTGGGGGTGTGTGTGTGTGTTTTGTGTGTGTGGTGTGGTTGTGTGTCTTTCTCTGTGGCGCACGAGTTTCTCTGTCTCTGTCTGTCTGCTTTCTGTCGTCTCTCCCACTCTCTCTTCTGTTTGTCTGTCCCCTTCTTCCTCTCTTCTCTCTCTCCTCTCTCTCTCTCTCTCTCTCTCTCCTCTCTCTCTCTCTCTCTCAACCCCACTCTGTCCTCTGGTTTTCCTCACATCCTACACACTTTTCCTTCCATGCAAAATAACTTGTGATGTTTGATTCCACAACCTTACTCTTTTTTTGTGTGTGTGTGTGGTGTGTTGTGTTTTGTGGTGTGGTGTGTGTGTGTGGTGTGTGTGTGTGTGTGTGTTTTTACTGTCACCCCCGTGCCGGCAGTGCGATTCCATGTTTATCTAAGTGGACTTCACGTATATATCAAAGACTTCATAAAAGTGCAAGACTGTGCGCTTTAGAAAAGAGACTAAAAGAAGCCTCTGCAGCAGGAGACTCCAGAAAAATTGCTATTCACTGCGAGCGAGGCAATTTTTTGCATTGCCAACTCGTAGTTACAAGTGCAGCTACAAATTGTAAATTTTGGTGCAATGCTTTTTTTTTTCTTTTTTTACTTGTTTTTGTTTCGAGCTGTTGTTTTCTTTCATTTTTTGTGTGTTCTTCAGTTTTTTTTTTCCCTTTTTCCTCTCCTTCATTTTTTAATGAATTTTGTTTCAGAATGCTTTCCTTTTTTGGGGACGTTCTTCAAACCTCTCCTTAATATCCACACAGTTAACAAACATCAATGTATCAACACGATTTGGATCAGGTAAGCCCCTTTTATATTTTAGGGCTTCTGAATGCGCAAATAACCACACACATTATGACAATGATGTAACTATTCCGGGTATAACAACCGGAAAGATCCTCACAATCGAAAGAGACGGGGCTTCTTATCACTCAGCGAAACCCCTTTCTTCCAAAAGACTTCTACACCCAGAACTATCGGCGTAAAAATGTGCTGGGGAAAAATTAAGCTGAAAAGAAACCCCTTTCCCTTTTTTTTGATTTGCACAAACCCTATGAAAAAGTAAAGGGTCGCAAAATTTTTGCGATGAGGGGCGTCTCACTAGAATCCAAGGAAATTAATTTTTCTTTGGAGACTTTTTCATAGACCTTCTAAAAGGCAAAACCCAATGACCAAACATTCAATCAGTTAAACTGCTCACTTATCGAATCTCCAAAGAAGTCACACCCAAAAATCCCAAAAAAAAATTTTTAACCATATTCAGTTTTTGATAAAACAAAAGCGAAAACCTGCGCCCTGTCCAAACTGTAGTGATCATTACCCAGTTTGTCACATGGGGCCAAAAAGGAGTAAAAAAAATTCCGAAAAACGGGACACAAGACAATAACCTACCGTTGCTTACCAAACTTTAACAACTCAAGACTTTTCTTGCATGACTTGCATTAACTAATTTCTCTTTCGGTTTTCAACAGAACTGATCCAGATGTTGCTGTTTGAATTTTGGATCAAAACATTAACAGAAATATATGATAAACACGCCCATCTAAAAATGATTAGAGTACGAAATATCCCAAACCCGGCGTGGTACACAAACGAGGTTGGCAGAAGCCAGTTACCATAGAGAATCCTGATTAAACAACATGGCTATAAAAAGGGAATCTAGAAATACGGAGACATGCAATAAATTCACAAAAGCGCAGAGAAAAAAACAACGAAAATTATCGAGGACTACTATCATCAAATCGAACCCAAAATTGGTATGCATAGCTATTAACAAGTACAAAACAATCAATCGTCTTTAAAATCAACTGTAATTAAAGACACCTCTTTCGAAGAGCTGAACACCCACTTTTTCATCACTATAGCCAATAAAAGTTGTCACGACAGATTCTTCCAGATCACACACTTCAAAAACTATAAACAATATGCCATGATAAAAAAAAAAGTCCACGTCTGAACTTCATATTCCAACCAATAACATCTTTGAAGTTTATCACTACCTACCCTCTAAGAACAGTCAGAGTACAATGCAGGTGGATGGCCTTGACGGCAAAAACCTCAAAAATCAGCTCCAGCATATACCAGATACGTTAACATACGTATTCAGTTTATGCATCGACAAAAATTAATTTCCCGATAGTTTCCAAAAAAGCAAAAGTCCTTCCTATCAACAGAAGCAGGTGAGGCAGCTCAGCACCCTACAAACTACAGATAATCTCATCATTTTCCACTATTTCCAAACCTTTGGAAAAACACAGTAAAACAAACACACATTACACCACCTAATAACATAGGCCACATGCTTCATCTCAACAGTCCGGGTTCCGTCACAACCATTCATGCACACAACCCTAATCACCTATGTGATGACTGGCTAATACATTACACAACAACAAGATATTGTGGTGTGCTGTTTATTGATTTCAAAAAAGCATTTGATGTGATAACCATAATCCTTCTTCTTAGAAACTTAAAACGTATGGCTTATCCACAAGAAACTCTTTACACTTTTTCACACATATTTCACAAATAGCAACAATGTGGTGCAAATTAATACAACTTTCTCTTCATTTCAAACACTTTTCTATAGCGCCCCACAACGCTCTATCCTGTGTCCCTTATGTTCACAATTTACTATCAATGTTCTAACTCTCCATATCACATCCGCCTGCACACAAAATCATTCCAATGTTACTGAACTTGCACAAACTTTACAAGAAAGTGCGAATGATCTCGGAAAAGGACTGAACTAGATCACATGTCGCTTCCACCCTCAAAAACTAAATCCATGTTTATCAAACCAGACAAAAAAAGACAAAATCTCACTGTTAAGTTCCTCCCGTGCATCTTAAAGATAAACCCGTTGAACCGGTTACATACCACAAAGTGCTAGGGAATAACAATTGATAACAATATTAGTTGGCAAGCTCAACATAACTCACTGTCAAAAAAGTCCTACCCCGAAATCTATCAACTCTCCAAAATCAACCCTTTCCTCGACCTGCATCACGCAACAAGCTCTTTTTTCAGTCTCAAATTCAATCTACATCGACCTATGGTCTACTCTATGGACTCTGCTAGCGCTAATACCCTCAAACCATTTATGCTAAGCCAACACAAAAGCGACACTCAAATAAGAGTCCTCCTAAAAAAAGTAGTAGTCTCCTAGACTCTGACTATGAAAAGGTTCAAGTTCTCCCCTTAAGTCCTGAGATTAGAATACAACAAAGGCTCATAACGTACAGAATTATGTCTGGGAAAGGCACCCTCAACATTAGTTCACAGATTCTCGACTTATTCCTCCAGGACTGCTACCCAAACTTCATGTCCCTGTTTCTAGAATTGACTTATTTCAAAATTCCAGTTAACATATTAGTGCCGGTCGATGGAACACGCTCCCCTGAAAGGGGTTCAACCAAACAACATCAATGCAACATCAACCTTCAAACACAATTTATTTCCACCATCTTAGTGCAGTACTTGCACACTCCGCCATAAATCCCCACCAACCCTACTACCCCTCGCTCTGCCTTATGCATGAACCTGACTTTAAGAAGAAAAGTGTTTGTACTTGAAATGCACATGCTATTCCTGTTTTAATAAGTATGTCCTATGTGAGCATGCGCGCGCGCGTGCGTGCGTGCGTGAGTGTGAGTGTGTGCGCGCGCGCGTGCGTGCGTGCGTGTGGTGTGTGTGTGGGTGTGTGTTGTGTGTGTGTGTGTGTGTGTTGGTGTGTGGTGTGTTTTCCTACTACCTCTTGCCGCTCTGTCACTATGTCATAAATCTTGTATTCTTAATGCGACTCTCTCTCTTCTCGTCCCTCATTCACAATCTGAGCTCACCGTGTTTTAATTCCATCAGCCTTTTGGTTACTCTACCCGAGTCCCACACTCCCCCGCAGGTCTCTTTGTCTTACGCCATCAATGACAACAAGGAAAAGAATAACTTGCAGTGAAAGCTTTTCCATAGCGGCCTTTTCTTTAATTGCATTCACCATGGAAGATCTCTTTTAAACTGAACATCATACGTATATACAGAAGTTCTAATGATAATCTCGGGTGTCTGTCTGGCCATGATTCCACGGGCCGCCTGCCGATTCCCATAAGTCAAGGTTGACTCCAGCTGCCTCACGATCTGATTGGTCTGTACCGTATCCGATCCAGCGGGGGGCTGTGATATCAGTTTGTATTCATAGACGCTAAGCCCTAAGGGGGAAAGAACGACAGAATGACAGTTTTTATCTGACTGACACGTGTGAGTGTGTGTGTGGTTGGGTGGGATGGGGATGGGAGGGGGGGGGGGGGGGGGGGAGGGGTGTATCCCCCATCTCCGCTCAGTGCTCGGCAGCATGCCTGTCCTCCTCCCGGCTCACTGCCATCAAACTTGGGTATACGGAGTGTTGACCCTGGGGTCACGGATGTTGACGGCAGGGGCCCCTGGAGGTATCACAATAAAATTGCTGTGCGAACTCTCTCAACTCTACCGACCTGAGAAGCGAAACTGCCAGGCAGTGGGCGAATTTCTATCCCCCACTCCGCCCCCCCCCCCCCCCCCCCTACTTCTCTGAGTTCAATTGAAAAAACATGACGATTGTTATGTAAAACGTAATGGATACCATGCTTAATCTTGTCCGCACATAATTCCCTAATGTGCTTTAATCTAATGCCTAATGAAATTAACGAGAGCGGGTGTTGATATGATATCTACTCTCTCTCTCTCTCTCTCTCTCTCTATCTGTGTCTTCGTCTCTGTCTCCCCATCTCTCTCTCTCTCTTATTCTAAATGAAATTCATGACAAAAATGTTTCAGCAGATATTGTTTACTTTGATGAGCACTGTCACAATCCCTGGAATAACCATTCTTTTGGTTTGGTTTGTTTGTTTGTTTGTTTTTTTAAGTTATTCCGGAACGGTGTGATGTCAATTATGTGTGCAGGAATGTATAAACGCTATTCTAGGTGAGGTGTGGATTTCACAAGTGTGGAAGGTACTGTATATGTGTTTGTGTTCACGTATACCATGACATGTGATTGTAGCGTGTAAGAGGCAGAAACGGGCAGGTGTAGAAGAAGGAGTGGTGGGGGGGGGGGAGGGGTGTATAATTGTGTGTGCTGTAAACGAAAGTGGCCAGTGAAATGGAAACGAATATGTAAGCAGAACTTTTGCCAGCCCATGTTGTATAGGAACATGCTGCGAGATAATTGGTTAGACTGTGGTACCTATACATACAGTAACCTGTTAGTTGTCAGAACTGTAACAGCTCTGTCCCGAAGTCTGTCGACTGAGGAAGCAAGGAGTGCAATGGGTCAGATGTGTCGAGTAGTGACAAAATGTTGCTTTCACTAGACAAAGGTCATTTTAAATTTATAGTGTGTACTAAACTCTGTTTTAAATCCATCCCTCTCTGGTGCAATTAACCAATGTACTTGTAGCATATGTGAAGTAAACAACAATACAAGAATCGTGTACTCGTGTTTCCTCACAAGGCCCATTCATGAGAGATTTTAAACTTCTGTCTGGCAATCTTACATCATAGTTGGTCACAGTACTTGGAAAATAGCCCTCAAAAACCAGTCTTTCTTTCGTGGGAGGTTAGGGGGGGTGACCATTCAAGCCAGTCTTCGTTCCTGGGGAGGTTAGGGGAGTGATATCTCACCAGTCCCTTTTTTTCTGGAAGGTTAGAGGGGGGGGGGGGGGTGAAACTCAGCCAGTCTTCTTCTGAGGTTAGGGAGTGACCTCTAAACAGTCCATCGTCTGGGAGTTTAGGGGAGCGACATATAAGCCAGTTCTTCTTTCTGGAAGGTTAGGGAGTGACATATAAGCCAGTCTTCGTTTCTGGGAGGTTCGGGATAACATTCCATTTCAACCAGTCTTCTTTATGGGAGTTAGGGGAGTGAACATATAAGGCCAGACCCTTCTGTATGGGAGGTTAGGGGAGTGACAATATAAGCCAGTCTTCTTTATGGGAGGTTAGGGGAGTAACACTAACCACTTTTTTCTGGGGGTTGGGGGATGACATAAAAGCCACTTCTTATGGGGGTTAGGGGAGTGACATCTAAACCCAACTTCCTGGGGGTTAGGGAGGACTATAAGCCGGTTTTCTTTATGGGAGTTAGGGAGAACACTAAACCCCTTTTTTTTCGGGGGGTTTTGGGGGAGTGACATACAACCCAGTTTTTTTTCGGGAAAGGGTTTGGGGAGGAATCTCGCTGTGCCCGCGGGGAAAGGGCGTGGTGGCAAGTGAAAAAAAGCTGAAGAAAATCTCGCCGTGCCATTGACTCCACAATTTTAAACTTTCTTTCGGCTTCTGTTACAACGTCGGCGGTCTTTTCTTTTTCTGGCATTGTCCCCTTAGAACCTCTCCCTTTTTCCACATTCAGAATTTTTCATCGCCAAACATCTAACTGGGGTATCCAACACCCCTTCAGAAGCATTGTGGGTTTACTACCTCCATTCTGGGTTTCCCCCTTTCCGGGAATCTTTTTGACGCTGCCTTTTTTGTTTTATTTCTTAAACTTTTCTTGTCTTTTTTTTGCCCCCCACGCCCCGATATTTTTGGCTATTCATTCTTTTTGTAGAAAGTTTTTTTTCTTTTTTTTCACCGGAAAGGGGTTTCAATAATTGTGGCAAAAACCTTGGATCAAAAACTCGTGCATAACCCGGACAAACAGTTTTGCATAACCCGGGATCAATAGTTGTGTGTGTGGTGTGGTGTGTGGTGGTTGTGTGTGTGTGTTGTTGGGTGTTGGGTTGGGTGTGTGCAGTGTGCGTGGATGTGTTAGGGGAGGGTTGTTTTTTGTTTTTGTATAGGGTGGCGCGCGTGGTTCGCGTGCACGAAACTGATTTGATGGCTTTTTCTTTTTCTGACCCAAATCCTTTTTCACCACCACGCATCCACACTACACCACATAAATTAAAAAAATGGGACAGGGACCAGTCTGCCACGCGTTAGGGTAAGGGAGGCAGACTCCGCCGAGCGTACCCCGAGAAACCCCTTCTCAATTTTTCACTTAGTTGTTAAAACATTACCCACAGCCAAACATGCAGTGGG
>JAFLJL010006533.1:10000-17500 GCA_018398815.1 Conus ventricosus
GAGAAAGAGAGAGAGAGAGAGAAGGAGAGAAATGTAGAGAGGGGGGATGGAGAGAGAGATGGAGAGAGACAGATACAGAGAGAGAAGCGAGACTGACAGACACACAGAGACAGAGACAGAGAGACAGAGAGACAAGAATAAAGGCAAAAAAAAAGGCTATCTAAAGAAAAAAGGAAGAGAGAGAGAGAGAGAGAGAGAGAGAGAGAGAGAGAGAGAGAGAGAGAGAGAGAGAGAGAGAGTTGGATCTAGACCTTACCTTAGATTGATGAGACAGGCTCTGCTTTAACAGCGATGTAAGCTGTCTTATCAGACCCCCTCCGCCACCTGCAAACATTTGCCCCCACCCCACCCCCACCCCCTCATCCAACCCTAGAATTCTTCCTCCCCTGTACTCTGCACTCTAGTCTCCCCCCCCCCCCCCCCCCCCCGACCTCCCCATGTTTCTAAATTCGGGGAATTGCTGAGGGTGAGTGGGGAGGAGGAAAAAGAAGAGAGAGAGAGTGTGTGTGTGTGTGTGAGAGAGAGAGGATGGAGTGAGAGAGAGAGAGAGAGTAGAGAGGAGAGAGAGAGAGAGAGAGAGACAGACAGACAGACAGACAGACAGACAGACAGATGCAGAGAGAAAGAGAGAGAGGGATATATTATATATAGAGAGTGGGATGTAGCGAGAAAGAGAGAAAGAGAGAGAGTCAGAGAGAGAGGGGATGTGGAGAGAGAAAGAGCAGAGAGAGAGGAGAAAGAGAGAGAGAGAGACAGAGAGAGACAAACAGATAGAAAAATGTAAAGAGAGAGAGTGGGGAGAGAGACAGAGAGATGGAGCGACAGAGAAATAGAGGGAAAAAAAAAAGAGAGAGAAGAGAGAGAGAGAGAGAGAGAGAGAAGGTTTGGAGGGAGAGGAAGAGAGAGTGGGATGGAGAGAAAGAGAGAGAGAGAGACAGGGGGGTGTAGAGAGAGAGGGGATGGAGACAGAAAGAAGAAGAGAGAAGGAGAGAGAGAGAGAGAGAGAGAGAGAGAGAGAGAGAGCGCATGAGAGAGGGTTAGGGAGGGAGAGAGAAGAGAGAGAGAGAGAGAGAGAGAGAGAGAGAGAGAGAGAGAGAGAGAGAGAGAGAGAGAGAGAGAACGATCGAGCGAGAGACAGACAGACACACAGAGACTGAGACATAGAAAGAGACGGAGAGACAGAGAAAAAGGTTGTAAAGCAAAAAAATAAATAAATGAATAAAGAAAGAAAACAAAAAAAGGAGAGAGAGAGAGAGAGAGAGAGAGAGAGAGAGAGAGAGAGAGACAGACAGACAGACAGACAGACAGACAGAAAGACAGACAGACAGACAGACAGGCACACAGAGAGACAGAGAGAGTGACAGACACAGACGGAGAGAGAGATAGAGAGACAGAGAGAGGGAGAGAGAGAGAGACAGAGAGAGGAGAGAGAATGAGTGAGAGCCCAGGGAGAGACAGAGAGACAGAGACAGAGTTGGATCTAGACCTTAGATTGATGAGACTGGCTCAGCATTAACAGCGATGGAAGCTGTCTCGTCAGTTCCCCCCCCCCCTTCCCCACCCCTTCCTCTCCCCTCCATCTCCCTTCACCCCCCTCCCCTCTATCCCCCACCACCCCACCACCCAACTCTTCATCCAGTCCTAGCCATCTTCCCCTGTCCTCTGCACCAACTCTTCATCCAGTCCTAGCCATCTTCCCCTGTCCTCTGCACCCAACTCTTCATCCAGTCCTAGCCATCTTCCCTGTCCTCTGCACCAACTCTTCATCCAGTCCTAGCCATCTTCCCCTGTCCTCTGCACCAACTCTTCATCCAGTCCTAGCCATCTTCCCCTGTCCTCTGCACCAACTCTTCATCCAGTCCTAGCCATCTTCCCCTGTCCTCTGCACAAACTCATCATCCAGTCATAGGCATCTTCCCTGTCCTCAGGCACCAACTCTTCATCAGTCCTTGCCATCTTCCCCTTGTCCTCTGCACAACTCTTCATCAGTCCTAGCCATATTCCCCTTCCTCAGCCCAACTCTTCATCCGAGTCCTAGCCTCTTCCCCTGTCCTTCTGCACAACATTCCTCCAGTTAGCAACTTCCCATGGTCCTCTGACAACTCTTCATCAGTCCTAGCCAACTTCCCTGTGTCTCTGCACCAACTTTCATCCAGTTAGCCATCTTCATGTCCTCTGCACAATTTTCATCAGTCCTAGCCATCTTCACCTGTCCTCGCACCATAGTTCTCCCCCCCACCTTTCCGCCGACCCCTACTCTTTTCCTTCCCCCACCCCTCACCACACACACACACACACACACACACACACACAAACACACACACACACAACAAACACACACACACACACACTCACACACCTTTTTCTCATTTACGGGGGAATTTTGTTGCTTGCCAATGTTGAGGTTTAGAATCACTTAGAACCTGATATCTCTGCGTGTCTGTGTTGTGTGTGTTCTTTATGTTTCTGCCTGTCTGTATGTCTGTCTGTCTGTCTGTCAGTCTCTCTCTCCTCTCTCTCTCCCTCGAGTGAGAGGTGCTCACGATTAAGAAGGATGGAGCTATGTCGGCGCATTGTCAAAGAAAATTCTTATTCTGTAATTATAATTGAATTCTTTTACACAAGTCATATTTAGAGATCATATTCAAACTGACGACATAATTTGCGCAAGTCGATATATTTTTCTCGTGCGAAAAGTGCTGTTCGACTCCGCGCAGTTTGGCGATAACTGTCCATTGAAGTCAAGCTAACGTTTGTGCACGACTTGTGGTGTGTATGCGTATGTACAGTCAGTGTATTGTAGTGTGGTGTTGTCAAAGTGTTTTCACTTTTGGATTCCTTTTCTTCAATGCAATACAGTTTTGGATGGGATACCGATACAGTAAAACGAATGTGATTTTTTTTTTGTTCCTTAAGTCATGACGGTAGTGCTGTGAGTATTTGTGTGTGGCGTTGAAGTGTTCCTGTGTGTGCTAACATGGCAGTTCCGTGGGTCTGCAAGACGAACAGGATGGGGAATAAATTAAAGCCCACTGGACAAAAATACAATACGATTCACTGTAGCTTTAATGAATTACCATATGGAGAAAACTGCTTCTGTTCCGGCTATTCCGCGATCGAATGACAGCGAAAGTTTCTTTCATTCTCGAATATGACACCATGGACTCGGCCTTACGTTTCGTCTGTCAGTATTATCCCATTTTTACACCGCCCAAGCCCTTGCAAAATCCGTCTTAGTATTGTGTGAATCAGCAAAGTCCTCACTTGACTTCTATTTCTGGGAGTCACATGTGAACGCTACTCTGCCAAGGGCATCGACTGCCAGGAATGGATACCTTTGAATGTGAAATTTGAAAACAATTTATTTCCAACTTTTTGGCAATAGTTCTATTCAAAAGCTGTCTCAGTCTTTACTTGAAGCACCACTAACCTTTTCGGTTCAGTTTCTTTATCCTGTGCCTCTTAATTCAACCTGACATTTATCTGTCTCAAATGGAAATCTTAACTCAGATGCAGCTGCAATGCTCATCTCTTCCTGTGCTTCTCATTTACTATGGAACTCAGCATGATGAGTCAACACATGAGGTGTTCGAGATCTTCCCTCCTACTCCACAGTGAATAACGCGAACCGGCAATTAAACAAAGCAAAAAAAGGGAAGTCTCCGGTCAGCATACGAACTCGTCACCAGTGTCAACGTTCTTGTAAAGACGCAGGACAATCAGTTCCACCGCCATTACCCATTTAAAACTGCGAATGAAAACTCAGCTGGAACGCAGATCCACATGTCCGCTGTAGACCTCTCCCTGAAGCTATTCATTCAGTGACTGAAGATATAAAAACAGCAGCTAAAAATGAACTACGTGCTAACATAAGTGACAAGTTTAATTCTATCTGTGTACAAACAAGTGATCTAAAGATAAATAATTAAATTTAGAAAAAACCAACAACAACTCCTGAAAAAGAAATAATTGATATCAAAACCACTTGGGTCACTGCAGTCTCAAATGAAAAAAGAGAAATCATCAGAGAGAGTTGTTACGACCGAAACACAAACAAAGATCAAGTTTATCAAACGTGTGATCCTCTTTCCACAATGTAGGACACAAACAGATCAAAATCTTTCTCACAAACCCAATACAGGTCAGTCACACTGTAGGAAAGCAACCTGAAGCGTTTACCCCTCTTAACAACTATTACACTCGTTGCTGGTGTCAACGTCCGAGAAACACCGAAACTGCAACAGCGCAGTGCCATCATCTTCCGAAATGTAATCAGATGCTTGAGTTACAGGCTTCTGATAGCCTTATCTAATCGAATGGCGATGCAAACATATCCACTTGTCTCCTCCTCATCACACAACAAACAACAAGGCAGAATCCATGCAATACGCTGTCCAGATAGCAATCCTTCACTTCTTTTAATCAGAGACAGATAACACAGATTCAGTAATCAAAATCCCATCGTCAAAAAAAGAAGAAATGTTCAAATAAACAGCCAGATGTTGTCTCCAAGTCGTCTCCTATCGGAACGCTTTGTCGTATGTCATTTTAACGAACGACTGTACTGTCGTTGGTGAATTATAATACGTTTCATTAAATCAAACGTATTTCCTAGTTATGAAAGGGACATTCACGATATGTGTTCTGGATTGTTCATAGAAGTATTCATTCATGGGCTTTCTCTCTGTATAAATAACCTTATTAAAAAAGAATAATAATGTTGGATTAATTATGTCCATCAGGTCCAGTGTTGTCAGTTGCATGGTCTACTCATTATCTTATGTAAACACAATTTTCCTTCTGCACGAGAGCGTTCGCTATCCTACAGCAGAGGCAAAACATACTTCAACAATCCATTTTACGTCAAATCGTTAATCTAAAACCGAGAGCTATGTGACAGATGCAGTACTCTTATTGATCATTTCCACTTGTGCAGTGATTAAAACTATGTATTTGAAACAATTCACCCAACATTGCGTACTTGCTCAATCCCCCAATGAAAAGTGTGGCGAAAAGGAATCATGCTGAACATTCCACTGAACGGTAGAAAAACAAAAGCTCTGAAGAAACTTCACAACGAAGGCAATTAATATACACCTTGTCAGTCTCCAAACTCATGTCAATCACATTAATTTAAAATGTCCCAAGCGACTCAAACTTCACTAGTAGCGAAAGCGCTTTCCCTTCACATTTCCCCATTACCTCGAGATCATTTTCCATGGGATTACGAGTGACACTGTCACTTCCAACATTAGACCATGACCCGGCCCAGCCCTTGTGTCAGCCCTTCCATGCCCGTTTGTCCATTAGTAACCCCCTCCAGCCGAACCTGTTCCAAAGTTTTCACATTCTGTTCTGTCATCAAAACCCTGCACGTAACATCCCAATATCCAACCAAAAAACCGATCGCTGAAAGACAATTTCAGACTCCAAACCTGATCACTTATGCTGAACAATTATTGAAAATGGCATCCCATCTTTAGTACAGCAGCACTTTTCTTTCTTATCCTAATTGTTAAAGTATATTATTTCAATGTATCAATGTTTTTCTCATAACTTTTGCTGTAATGATGATTAAAATGTGTCATGAACAGTATATTTGTCGTTGATGCTTCCTTTTTATTTCCTGGATGATTGTGATGTGCGAATTATGGGCATATTCTTGTCCTAAAGTATATTCGAAGCGTGTGCTTAAGAGCGGCAAGCGCGAGTGTCGCATATTTGTTATGTGATGGGGTTGGTGCGTGATTAGTGTAGTGATCGATGGTAGAATGAGCTGAATTGAATGGAGCACCCACGACTCAGCGGGACCAGATGATGATTTGGCTTTGTCATAGTTATTCGTAAGGTTGCTCTACTGATACGACAGTGTCAGTAATTTGTTTGTATTAAGTATGTTTGTTGTTTGTTTGATGATTTTGTTTTTGACTGCTTTCGGGATTTTTTCTTGTGTGTGTGATTCTGTTGTTCTTAACTTTTGTACCTATAGCCTTCATTGATTCTTTAAAACTTAAATAACTTTGCATATACTTTACGTACCATTTTCTATTGTATTATTGAAACGTGTTCTGTTAATTTTTTCATCATTGTTGACATTATTAAAAATTATTAGTATAACATATCCATTGTTGGTATTAGGTAAATATATTTTCTTGCAATTATATTCGCTTTGCTCTTGTGTCAAGTGTTGCGAACGAAGAAGTCTGGCCATCTGAGATGGCATTAAGGTTGGATTTTGAACATTAACAGTTTGATTAATAAGTTATGGAGTGTCTCGTGTTTTATATAATAATGGGACATAGATTACATATATTTGGTTTTGCGGAAAAGATTACCCCATCTTTCTGACGCTGAATTACATTTGCTGGTTATAATTGTACGAAAATCCCCATCCAGCCCACGGAGAAACAGTTTTACTTGTTTTGTTCCGACTCTTTAATTAACGAGCGTACGTAGAAAATATCATATAGAATCACTATGTATAGAGTTACAGGTTTTTAACCTTCAAACCGACTCTTTTGGCTTTATTTACAGAAACAGCTGAACATGTGATGCTAGATAACTTTTCTAAATGCGGCAGAGGCGTCTTTACTCGCCTCCCATATTTAAGGGTGATTCTTACATTGATCTTTGAATCAAACAAATCCTGGATTCAACCTACACTTCTTTAATCTGACACTTCAAAACGGATAAGCCAACACGAAATCACTGACTACTTCCAAACTCTCATTGACATGTTTACACATCTTCTTTCGTACCATAATAGAAATTTGTTCACCAGTTTTTGGATGCAGCGATCACTCCCTGTTGTTTTACTTGGTCTAAACGAGGCGTTTAAAATCCACTAAATCTCACAAGTATATCACGTCCAGAAACTTTTCAGACTTTAATAAGACTTGTTCCTTACAGA
This sequence comes from Conus ventricosus, assembly GCA_018398815.1. Lineage (NCBI taxonomy): Eukaryota > Metazoa > Mollusca > Gastropoda > Neogastropoda > Conidae > Conus > Conus ventricosus. The sequence continues at coordinate 16,911 of JAFLJL010006533.1, forward strand.
TCTGATGAATTCCTCACTTTCTTGTGTACAGTTCACTAAAATCCGATTGAAGCTTAGAAGTTTTGTAATCACACTTTTTCTCACATGTTTACAATAATCGCTCCAGTAAGAAACAATTCGTGTCCAAAGTACCCCTAAAAGCTGGATAACAAGGAAAATAGTCACATCCATTTCAATAAGCGTCCTAAATAAAGGTCAGTATTGAATTATGAACAAAGAAAAAATAAATATAAACATACTTCCCCTCAATAAATTAAAGATCTATTTAACAAAACAACAACACGATCATTTTGAAGGTATCATCAGTTTAGCAATAAACATTATTTAACGCTTTTGTACAACCCGACAGATATATCAGCTGAAAGTTACCACACAATGAATTAATGCAATTACCATTAACCCACAAACAGATCTCAAAAAGATTTAGATTTTCTAGCCATTTTGTCATTAAAAATAAACAAATATCTAGATATCCGTTTTTTATGTGTACCGAAGTATATAATTTACTTCTTTCACCCTTAAAGCAAATGTAAATACTTATGGCATGATGGCATTGACGGAAGATCTAAACTGTCCGCCCTGTAATGTGA
>JAFLJL010006534.1:0-17753 GCA_018398815.1 Conus ventricosus
GGTCATAGAGGCACACATGGCAATGTCCTTAAAGCCTGCCCATAACGGAAAATATTTGACTAAACTCTTGTTAGAAAGGGTGTTTACCCTTATGAATAATGAACAGTTGGAAAGGTTTGACGAAGAACACTTCGCCTAAAGGCGCGTTCTTTTCTAGTCTTAGAGGAAAGGACATCAGCGACACCGATTACCAGCATGCTCAAGATGCTTGGCAAAAGTTAGATTGTAAAACGATGGAGACTACATGATCATACTTGATGGCTGATGTATGTTTGTTGGCGGACGTCTTTGAAAATTATAGAAAGACCTGCATGAAACATTATAGCCTGGATCCCGCGCATTACATTTCTGCGCCTGGGATGAGTTGGGATGCTTTCTTAAAGTTTACTGGAGTACAGATTGATTTATTGTCTGACCTACCAATGATTCAGATGATTGAAAACGGGTTGCGTGGAGGAATTAGTATGGCGTCGCATCATTACTGTAAAGCAAACAACAAATACTTGGACGACTATGATCCAAGTAAAAGGTCTAACTATCTCATGTATTTAGATGCAAACAATCTGTATGGATGGGCAATGGCGCAATCACTTCCATTACGTAACTTCAAGATGTACACAGGTACGAACAATATTCAAAAGGCATTAAAGTGGTTGAACAGTTTAACGCCTGATCAGCAGCGCGGTTTTCATTCTAGAAGTTGACTTAGAATATCCTCATGAACTCCATGACCTGCATAATGACTATCCATTAGCAGCAGAAAGTCTAAAGACAAATCCAAGAGAGCCGCCTAAACTTGTGCCTAATCTTCGAGGCAAAAAAAATTATGTCTGTCATTACAGACTTCTACAATTTATTTAAGACATGGTTTGAAGTTAACAGCTGTTCATCGCATAATTGCTTTTTGATCAAGAACAGTTCATGAAACCATACATCATGAAGAACACTGATCTCAGAACTAAATCCACAGATGCTTCAGAAAAAGACTTTTTCAAGTTGAATGAACAACAGCTGTTTTTGGGGAAAGACTATTGGAGAATCCGCACAAGCGCAAAGATGTCAGATTGTCACCAGAGAGAACGAAGGCAATTAAGCTGACTTCTAAACCAAATTATCAAGACTTTAGAAAAATTTCCATGATCACCTTTTTGGCATTAATGATTGAAAAAAAAGAAAGTCAAATTGGCACCAGAACCAGTTTTTAATAATCGGGTTTACTGTTTTAGAATTATCAAAGCTTTTGATGTTAAATTTTCTTTATGACTACTTTACAAAAAAAAAAAATAAAAAAAGGGTGGGGGGGGGGTGGGGGGGGGGGGGGGGGGGGTCCCCACCCCCACCCACACTATACCCCTCGTATCCGAGGTCCAAGTACTTTACACAGATACAGATATTTTGTTATAATATCCCAACTGAAGACATCTATAAAGACATGGATATGGAAGTATGGCAATAGGCAATGCGGGGTGGTACGTCACATCTGATTATCCAAAAGACTTTTCGTCGCCCTTTACATACAATTAATAACAAAAGGTTTTAGAAAGATGAAGAATGAATTATCTGGAAAGGTGGGATCAAGGAGTATGAGGGTTAAGGGATCAAAAATTTACAGTATTTCGAGCCAGGGAGAAAATCATTAAGAAAGCAAAAGAATATCTCCGCAGTGTTGTGCAGTCAAACATATCACATGACAACTACAAAGAATCATTGTTTTGGCAATAAACTTTTCATCATGACAACGTAAAACACGAATCTTAATCTACATGAGATCAACACAACAGTTGTAACAAAGAAGTCATTAGATATATAAACACAAAACGTGTTTGTTAAATCCAGAGTTTTCATATGGCTATCGGGCCACTGAAACCGTAAATTAATTAAAGCGGAACTGTGTCTGCGAATTAGTCTGCATTCTTCTTTTCACACAAGATCCTTCGAGACTGGTTGTTTTTTTGTGTCAGTTTCCTCGTAAATAATCACTGCGATTCATTTTACAAGTCTTTTTATTCGTACGGGTCAAAACCTCCAAATATTGGATCGGTTGCCTGAGTGCGATGTGTCCCCTTCTGCTTCCTCCCCCGGTAAATAAAGTTACCTTACTTTTAAACCAAACGGTAATAGTTTTGCCGGATGAAGACTCTCCTCAACAACATTATGTTTTCTTTTGATTGCTTGTCTTGGTTTTAGGAGCCCTTTAAATTCTTCATTATTCATTGCGCGCAAAACTGAGGGTCAGTCATCTAACCCATTCTGTGTTTGCGAGAATTGTCATAAGCTCTCTGTGGATACTGTTAGGAGAAAAGTCTTTCGGCTAACGTTTGTTTATAGTTTTTCGACTAAAGCCTGTGATCTATGAACCCTTGGAATGGCCTCTTTAATAGTAACTCTATGTTTCAACAATAATTGATTCACTTGGCCTTTCAAATTCTTTTTCCATCATCGACTTGAATCATGCGAGGATAAGTTATGGCCCTCGTTGGTAATCAGTTGTATAGCGTCAGCAACGGCAGAAGCACTCTTTTTGTGTTTAATGGCTCCGCATCTTTGTATCTCAAGCCATGTCAATGGACTGGTGAGTGCGTACTTAAAATCTTTTCGTCTAATCCTATCAAGGGTAAATATAGAAGGATCCTTTGATGGGTGTCGTTTGGAGTTGTATTGACAAAGTGCGGTCCTCTGTATTTCCGTTGGGCGCAGGTAAATAAATTGCCAAATCGCTTGATTAGCTAACCATCCTTTTGCTGTTTGTTCACTGACTCCACTGCTTGGCTTAGCTTTTGTATTGCTGTGATACCCTTCCAATATCCCTTTGGGCGAATAATAGATGTTTGTTCATTTTTATTCAGCCAATTTTATGTGCAAACAAAATACAGAGCAACGTTCCATACCAACGACAATAAAAACCCGATTTCTTGCAATCTTTTATGTTTTTCTGATGGTTGATAAAAGTCACTGAATTTTGGTGGGGCAATGCCTGGACCGGTTTGCCCTGTTACTAATAATATTGTTTTATTGCTTGATCAACATTTTTAAATGTGTAAATCTGCATCCCCTGTCTTTTCAGTGTGTCATAAATAAAATCTAACTGCTCAAGTCTCTGCATTTCATAGCGTCTTTGTGCAGCTGCTCTAAGTTCCTCCCATAGCTTTGTTTGTCTTTTTTTTTCTCCGTCGCCGACATCCCGCAGTTTTACGAAATGCAAATTAACTTCGCTAAAGCAAGCGCATTCACACAAGCGCTTGCCTATCATTATTGTGATGAAGGGGCCATTTTTATAAATGTATTTTTTCTTACATATTTAAATTTGTCTGGAATTATCCCTTGCTTAACTAGAAAATTCTTTGACAAACGAAGCTGCAATGATACAATTAGCTTTGCTGAATCCTCAAAGTCTAGTTTGCCAAGATCTGCTGTTTAATTCTTAACAGGCTTACCAAGCATTGAGTAATCCTACACTTAACCTCCAATAACAGCAGAATGGTATACAAGTTCGCATCAGTTTTTTCGGTGCTCATTTTTATAAAATAAAATAATTATAATTTAAATAAAAACATGAACAGAGCGATGATCTCCTACAGCTACAAGGCAGACTAAACCTCCCTGAACTTAATGATGACCAAGTTGATGACCAAGCTATTATGCCCAAAAAGAGAGGTTGTATCCTTTGGCAGCTGTGGAAAAACAAAACAGTTCCGCCTCGGACTGAATTCAGCATTGAAAAGATTCAACAATGTCGCCGCCAGACATATATATATAAAACAGGTATGAAGCGCAGCTGGGGTCTAGAATGGTGAATGTGGGGCAAAAAAACGTTCTTAGTTTGTATCACTAAACTAGTCAGTAGATTTGCTCCCATTGATTCAGAACAAGATCTTAAGTATGATTTAACCAAGATCCATTTAAAAAACAAAGTCATTAGATCCTCTAGGGTGTGATCTATACTACAAATTTGTACATTGTTATCGCCATAAATCAGGGATCTAATTACTTTTAATCATATAGATTTTTTTTCCCTTTCAAATGAACGAGGCTGGAAATCAGCAGAATCAGAAAACCACTGAAACTGGTGGAGAAAGTAACCAATCCAAAATTCAGCAGAAATCGCTGAATCAGGTGAACCATTAAAAATCCTGGGCGTGTGAAGCAGGAAATATATTAGCAGATGGAACAGACAAAAAAAATAATGTTACAGAATTATGACTCTTGCATGAAAACATAACACCGCCACGGCAGAACACAAGTTGATTCAATGCTAGCTAAAAAAAAACTCTCATGTGATTCAAGGCCCCCGAAAAGTCCTTCATGGAATATTGAAAACTTATAACTGTTGCCATTTTGCGCCCTTGCTGCAGCTATGTTAGTGGGTGCAGTAACTTGCTCACATACTGTGTGAACAACTAGGAAATATATAACCAAGGCAACAAAACACAAGAAAGTTAAAAAAACAACTGAACCGTTAAATACAGAAAAAGACAACTGCAGAAACGCCAAAACCGTCACTACAAAAGATCATTTTGATCCAATTATAATGCAATAATATTTTAAATTTTAATAAACATAAATCATGGGCGTATTATAAAATGATAAAGTCATAAATAAAGACATGAGTCTATAAAGACATTGCCATAGACCAGATTTGTAATCAATGCGGTTGCTTCGGATGTAAGACCTTCCTTAAGATCTATGCTGGCCATTTCCACACCAAGGCTTTAAGCAAGACAATCCTTCAACGAGACGCGTTTTTTGAGGCGTGTGGTACTATATAGACCTCTACTATTTAAGAAAAAACATAGATTGTATTTTTTTGAAATTATAAAACTTAAATAATAACTTGGTTGTACTTAAGGATGACTTAATCAAGAACTTATCAAGAACTTTGATCAAGAACTTAATTAAAAACGTAATCAAGAACTATTAAGAACTTGAATTAACTAAATAAAAAACTTACTTAAGAACATGGGGCGACTTAATTAAAAACTTAATTAAGAACTAGGGGGGACTGGGGGTGGGAGTGTGTGTGGTGTACACAGAGCTTTATTATTTGTCATGTATAACACCACTTGGCGCAAGACGCTGAATAAGAACAGCCTTTGTAATGTGAAGTGGAGCGTAGACAGCAAAAAAAAAGTCTAATCTTCTCACTGCGATAACCATTGACCGCTCCTAGGGTGGAGCCTGGATCTCTCAAACGGCTTGCCACTGTAACCTTTGATCGCTCAAGTTGCAAGCGCTGGAAAAAAACGGCTTGCTACTGTGACCTTTGACCGCTCTAGGGTTGGAGCGCCTGAAGAAACGGACTTGCCACTGTTACCTTAACCGCTCTAGGGTGGAGCGTTGAAGAAACGGACCTTGCCACTGTGACCTTTGACCGCTCTAAGGGTGAGCGCTAAAGGAAACGGCTTGCTACCTGTGACTTTGAATCGCTCTAGGGTATAGCGCTGTTCTCTCTCACACTGCGACTTTGAGAGGAGTGGTTTGGAGTTGAATTGGTTCTTGTACAGGGAGTAGTCCAATAATTTCTAATCTCCTCCCTGTCTTGAAAACATTAAATACAAATCCTCCTCATAGAGTAGACTTTCTATTAAAGAACGACGCAACTGTAGAAAACCTTTTAGCATATGGATTCAACAAACGAGCTATCTCTCTTAGTTTGCGAGAATAGAAGGGCTGCCGCTGCTAAACATCAGCCAAAAAGACTAACAAAATGTGCATGGTACTCAAACATGCCGTCAAGTATTGTCACTTAGAAATCTCCCACTGTCCTTTGTTCTGCCTATGATAAAAATATTATATAAACAAAACAATCCTGCACAAAACCCGGTAAATATCTTCACATCTACCACCACACACGCTTCAATGACAATACAACCCGTCTTGCTGACGTGGCGGCCATAAAGTGGGAGTGACCCGTAACAGTCTAGAATTCGCTAACGACAACTGGCGGCGCCTGTCAACCTGAAATGATACACCCCCCCACCGCCCCCACCCCCCTCACGCTGGCAAGCCCCAGTCTCTCTCCCCGCTTTATTGATTTTTTGGTCGCTTTGCCGAGTGCGTGTGTGAACGAGGTGGCGCGTCTCGCCACCGTAAAATTTTTAAGCGATTAGGGTTCGCCTCGCGTGTCAGCCTATCTGTTACAGAGGAGTTTTGTAAGTTAGAAATTAGTCAGAATAAGTATGTGCGACCCTCTTTTCTCTCAACCCAGGCTTGAAAATTGGCAGATTACAGCAATTACTCTGCGAACCAAGCTTTTATGCAGCTCTAATCCGGCACAGTATCTTTAAAAGCATTTATATAAGATTGTGCTAGCCACACTCTACTCCTCTCGGCATACTGGTAGATGTACTAAGTCTGCCTAACCCTATCGAGTTTGTTTGGCCAGAACATTCGAAAATCGCCATTCAGTTTGCATAGGGCACACTTAAAGGCAGATGAACTGGTTTAGAATTAAAAAGTCGAAAAGTAATACACATCCTTAATACACAGATCAGCTTGCCACATGAAACACTGAATCTGTAGTTAACAATCAATCAGTCTAAACCAACAAGCAACGCGTGATGTTTGTTTTTGCTTCGGCCAACTTTCAACAATGCAAGCGAATGCAGCGCCATTTATTAGATAAGGAACCATCTCATAATATCAAACACGTTAATTAATCAACTACTACATCTTGTTTTTCATTTCCTTGAACAACAAACCTTTAAGATAGCGTTCATTTCCAAAGCAGTTAGTTCACTTTTTTTTTCGTTTCTAAAAAACAATCTCTCTCCGGTTTTCACAACATGCAGTTAAAGTAAAACTTATGGCCTCGAATAACCAACCTGTTCTTCTGTAACGTTTTAGCCATTTTAAAATAACACAAGTAAAACACAGTGGTCACAACAGAGCGCAAACAAAACACAGCCTTCTTGTTCAATAGTCCAAGCAACAATGGCGACCCCAGTCGTGTCACGCGACAGCCTCGATTCGGTGTGTCGACGTGGCAATCATTTTCTGATGCAATGGGTTGCAACCCAGCCGAGTGTGCTTCGTTTACACAGCGCAGGCTAGGTGCAAACTGCCGCGAGCCGTAAATTAAGTGATCAGGTTTCAGCCCCGTGTACAAAGTTTGTAGGTGGAAATTAGTCAGAAGAAGTGTGCGGATTTTATGTCATTTATTGAGAGAGAGAAAGTGTGTGTGTGTGTGTGTGTGTGTGTGTGTCTGTCTGCCCGCCTCTCTGTCTGTCTGTCTGTCTCTCCTCTGTCTCTCTCTTCTCTGTCTGTCTGTCTGTCTGCCGGTGATTCTCTCTCTCTCTCTCTCTCTCTCTCTCTCGCCACAGAAAAGGCGGCTTTTAGGCCACTTTCGCCCAAAAACTCGGTGGTGAAGCAAGTGGGGTTGAACAGACATTTATCTGTCTCGTCAGAGCTTTCTGGCAAGAAGTTTTGAGGTTTTTGATGTGGCTGAGAAAGTTGAGTTTTTGGTCAAAAATAACTCCCAGGAATTTGGCTTCTTTTACAACTGGAATGGTGACTTGTCCAGACGAATTTCAGGATCAGCAAAGAATCGACGAAAATTGTGGAAATGAATTGACTGAGTTTTGGTACGGGAGAAGGTAAACCCGTTTTCCTTGGCCCACTGTTGGATTCTGTTGACACAAAGTTGGAGTCGACGCTGTACACTGGCGTAAGAAGCTCCAACTGCATACAGCGCAAAGTCATCAACAAACAGAGAGGACTCGGTGCCCAGGGTTACCGATTGGACAATGTCATTTATTTTAATGCTGAAAAGGGCGGGAGAAAGGATGCTCCCCTGAGGAACACCCAACTCCTGCCCATGGATGTCAGAGAGTGTGGTGCCAACACGCACCTGGAACTGTCGATCGGCTAAAAAGTTCTGAATGAACAGAGGCAGGTGACCCCGAAAACCAAGTCTGTGCAGGTCCATGAGGACTCCTGCTTTCCACGTGGTGTCGTACGCCTTTTCGAGGTCGAAAAAGATAGCGACCACATGCTGCTTGTTAACAAAGGCATTGCGGATGGTGGTTTCCAGACGGATTAGATGGTCAACCGTCGAGTGTACTTCCCGGGAAAACCCCACTGTTCACTGGCCAAAAGACCATCGGTTTCCAGCTTCCACATCAGACGGAAGTTGACCATCTTTTCCATCAGCTTACAGAGGCAGAGAATGTAAATATGTTTGTTCACGACCACCCATGTGATTCTGCCCGAAAACCCCCTTTTTCACATACAAATTACGTCCATCACATATCAGTTTTGGCCAAAATTAACACCTGTTTTACAATTAAAATTAACATGCAAAAACCTCTAAAATTGACGTAATTAGTGTTTTAAAACGGGGTTTCCGTGCAGAATAACATGGGTGATCGTGAACAAACATATTTACATTCTCTCCAAACACATAAAAATTAACGCCCGCGGGACTGAGCCCTCCCTAATTTTCTAATGCGCTCTTCTACTTCCAGCTCTATCAATAAATCTGAACAAACAACTTGTCTTCCATCTTGGTTAGTTATTTTTACATCCAATGAATTTATATCTTCGCTAATTAATTCTTTAAATTGGCTGTCTCCGTCAAACGTATATAACTGATAATCGCAAAACCCTGCCCTAGTTGGCAGCAAAACCTTTAAAACTGTAGATGGATAGCCGGCAAACAAATTAGCACATGTTTTTAACTGTTGTAAATTGACATACAAAATTGGGTTTACGAGAAAATCGATGGTCTATTACCTAAATACTCATAAATGCCCCACTCTACAAGCCGTGTGTGCTGAAGCTATATGTTTCACCACTATTATAAAAGCCCAAAATTCGAGCAAGGCTTCTAGGAAAAACATACTCCCTTTTTTCTTCAAGTTCTGGAAAATATATAGTAACTATAAGATTTGCCTCATTAAATTTTTAACTTAATGCCAAAATTGCTAAATACTTCTCTTAAAGAACAAAAGTTGTAGTAACCATCAGGTATTTTTAAATGTTTTAATAGATTGCCTTGTTCATCATTAACATTAATCCAGTTATTTTTGAGCCTTTTCAGATAGTTTAGCCCCCATAACTTTAAACCCAATTTCTCTAAGGGCAACCCTATAATTACCGCGCCTATTGTCAATTGGGTACGTTAAGAACACACGTTTGTTTTGTTGGTTATATAGATGCGCATCTTTTTTATACTATTTTAAAACTATTTAAAAAACTAATTTAAAAATGGTAGCATTTAAATATATTCATAGCTGCCAACCTCCCAGAGTGAAAAAGAGTAACACCTCACGGGGTTGGGTTCGGGAGGGGGCTGGCCCCCCTCCTGATCAGCGGGGGTCAGGGGCGCAGCCCCCTGAAGCTGAAGCCTTTTTTACACTCTGACAGGCATATTTTTCATCTCCTGAGAGGAAAACTACTCAAAAGCAAGCCTATTATTAAACCATATCAAAGCATGCATATTAGTATGTTGCATACAATGCAATATTTTGTGTAAAAAAAGCCTCTTGTGTAGGTAGCCACCATATTTTTTTTTCTATAGATTAATATACAAAACACACAAAATAAGACTTACCCAAACAGCTTTTTATCTTCCATATTGATGTAGGATGAACATAAAAGATGCTCTGCCCTCCCAATCAACAGCACTCACAGTCCTGGCTTCCATCAGCTACACCCACATTCTTCAGTTCAAGTTCCATCAACTTCACCCTTCTGCCCTTATGATCTCACAACTACACCCCATAGGACTTAGGATCCATCAACTATACCCCACAGTCATGTTTCATCAACTATACCCCACAGTCATGTTTCATCAACTATACCCCACAGTCATCTTTCATCAACTACACCCCACAGTCATGTTTCATTAATAACAACATAACACAGTTATGTTTCATCAACTGTACCCCACAATCTTGCTCAAACAACTTCATCCCCAGTCCTCCGGCTCCATTTAATTACCATCGCCCCCCACCCCAGTTCTAAGGCTCCATCAAGCTACTCCCCACTCCCCAGTCGTCATGATCCAACCACTACTTCCCACACCCTGAGTTGACAGCCTGTGTTCAAAGATCTAGGGGTTTTTTTTCACTATTGTGCAGTCGAGGACTTGGCCTTCTTTAGAAACTCCTGGCTGAACTTTTGCTCATAGCAAGAGCCATGAAGATTGGCCTTTGCCACCATCATGTTTTTTTTTGACGGCTGCCGATTCCTCAGCTTCGTTGTTTTTTTTGTGCTTCGTGGTCTTCTCGTGATCGGCCAGATCATTTCTTCCCCCATGTGAAATATTCACCGGACATCGACACATGGTGCAGAAAGCAAACTTTTCACCCTTTAAAGGGGCAAGAAGTGACCCATGGAAACTTGTCTTTATAAGCTGGCAGATACCGCTGGAATCGTTTAGGTTTTGTGGTTTTCTCCGTGCTACCACTTGAAGACGCCATGTTGACTATTTGAACAGCAGCTATGCGCATGCGCGGAATGGGCCTAGTTATGCCCCCTTTCATGCTGACTTCCGAGTTTACGATTTCTGTTCAGTCGGACCAGTTGCCAAACGTTCTTTTATTTAATTTTGGGCTTTTTTTTTTTTTTTTTTTGAAAACACGTAAACCGGAATTTTTTCAGCAAACAACGAAAATAGGGACAAATTTAAAAAAAACGATATGTCCGGTTTCCCGTAACAGTTGGCAGCTATGTATATTGAACATGCTACTTACAATGTAGGAGCGTTTTATAACCCCAGAGAACAGGAAAATGTTCATTCTAGCTTTTACTGCCCTCAATAAATTTCGGGCAGTAAAAGCTAGAATAAACATTTTCCTGTTCTCTGACAAGTAACACTTTAACAATGAATTAAAAATGATAATCCATCACACATTTTTTCAATAAACCAAAAAATAACGATTTTTTTACAAACAAACATACTGTGTAGGATTATCCGTTTTCAATACTAATTTACTAAACTTTTCAGATTTTAGTTTTTGTTTAATCCTATGTTTTTCTTGATCGTTTTTAATAACATCATTTTCACGCAAACATTCATCAGATGAGTTTCTGTCATTCATTTGGAATAAAACTACAGTCTTTTAAAACTGTGTTATATTTTTGACATAAAATCCACACACTTATTCTAGCATGATAAATCTTATAAAACGAAGTAGACAGACAAACATGATCCAGCCTTACTTACCCCCACTATTGTGCGAAGTTCTGAAACCAGAGAGCTTAATGAGTTAAGCGTGGAGTTAGATTTTCTTATCTCCGGGGCTGACCTATGCATGGAAATACAGAGGCCTGTCATTAGGCGGACGCCTCATTACTTAATTTGTGGTGTTCTAGACCCAACGCCCCCTAACAAGCGCACGCAAATCTAATTGCAGGTGTATTAGATGGTGTCAGGGCGGCAACAAGCACAGTAGGTACGTCAGCCTAGCTGCCACCAAAATATACTGCGAGCTGAGTCATGAACACAAGTATTGATTACAGCATGTTTTTTTTTGGGGCCCAATGCGCGCTTATCTGCTACGTCGCCAAACAGTATTCAGTGGCCTGCGTTGACATGAAGACGTTGACAAGCTTAGCTCTGCTGTGAGAATATAATTCAATGCAAGTTCTGTGACTTACTTTTGCTTGTGTGACTTATTTTTTGCTAGTGAGACCCATTTATTTTCGGTTTGACCCGTGACACTATTTTTTGCTGTTGACACTATTTCTGCTGTTGACATTAAAAGGTTAATTGCACTGTTTATAGTTACGCGCTCTTGGAGACATTAGTTAGTTTCAAAATGTCGGATCAGCAACAACGTCGGGAACGCCAAGAACTTTTTGAAAGTTTTTTGGCTAGTATTTCCTTTAAAAAAGAACATTTGGAAGAGCAAATAAGCGAAAAAGAGAAAAGAATTGAGAAAGATAAAGAAACAAAGAGTGAAACAAGAAGAAAGAGTAAAACTAGAAGGACAAAAATTAAAATCATTGATGATAAAGAAACAAATTGAAAGCGCTCTTGATGAATTAAACACTCAAGGGGATGTAGCAGAGGATTCACAAGACATTTAAGGTAAGTTTATTATTATAATTTGTAGTTTATATCTATAGCTCCCGTTGTTACTGTAATATACATGGCCTGGTAAGTGTGCACCAATGAAGCGATGCAAGTGTGTAGAGTCCATTGATGTGTGTGTGTGCGTGCAATCGTGTTTGAAATATATGCTGTTATCGTTGTTGTTGTCGCTGCTGTCATTGTTGTGTTTTGTTGTTTTACTGATAATAACTATATCATATTCGAAAAATCAGTTTCGGCGGCTGACCCTAGTGCCGGCATTATATAGTTCTTTCAGAGAGAGAGAGACAGAGAGAACAGAGAGAGACTGAGACAGAGAGAGACACAGAGACAGAAGCAAAGACAGAGAAAGAGACAGAGACAAGAGAGACAGACAACACACACACACACACACAACCCACAACACAACACCACACACACACACACACACACAAGGAGGAGATACTTGGGCGCAGCTTGTGGGAGAAGAAAGGTTGAATAGATTTTATTGCTTTGCCCGGGGATCCGGGTTTTGCAATGTCATTTCTAAGGAGTGCCCGGAATGAATAGTGTGCGATTTCAATAGGTGGGTTGTCAATTGAAGAGGGTGCCGGGTTTATACTCTTGCCCAAACATTTTCCCGTCTGTTAATGTTTGCTGTTAACAACGGGCAAAACCTTTGCGTGACTGAATCACTCCAAGCGTGACAGGAAGTTAAGAGAGAGTCGACAGGAAGGACATATGTATTGCGATTTGTGGTGCAATGATGGGTAAGTGGTAATGTAACAAAGTTTAGAAAAATGACGGAGTGCTTTGTTTGTCAGTGTGCTCCTCTTTTCTTAACCAGGCTTGCAACTGCTTTAGCAGTTACTGCTGTAGCAGAGCTTTGAAACACTTGACACCTTCACCCTAAGGTCCCCCCAAGTCACCCTAATTTTCTTATTAAGTTCTTAATCAAGTCACCCCAGTTCTTAATAAAGTTCTTAATTAAGTCACCCCCAAGTCACCCAAGTTCTTAATAAAGTCTTAATCAAGTTACCCCAAGTTCTTAATTAAGTTCTTAATCAAGTTCTTACTCAATCACCTCAAGTTCTTAATTAAGACCTCTAAGTTTTTACTTAAGTCACTTCTAAGTTCTTAATAAGTTCTGATCAAGTCCCCTCAAGTTCTTAACTTAAGTCACCTCAAGATTGTAATTAAGTCATCCTCTAAGTACAACCAAGTTCTTATTCAAGTCAACTTATAATTACTTATTAAGTTCTTAAAGTTTATTGCATTTGAAATGGTCAAAATGATCTTTTGTGTTGGTGGTTCTAGCATGCTTTTGTTTTCGGCTTCTGTATTTAGTGGTTGAGTTTTTTTTGGCTGCTTGGGTTTTTGGCGTTTTTGTTTATATATTTTATAACCGTAAAAAACCCACCCCAGCAGCAATACCGCCAAAAATGACAATTGCTTTAAGTACAATATTCCATGAAGACTTTGGCGGTGTAGGCCTTGAATCAGCTTTTCTTGTTCTGGTGTTTTTATATCTGGCATTGAAACAACTGGCTGCGGCCTGGCACTTTTTCATTCTGTGCTTGTCCCTTTTAAATTTTTTTTTTTTTTCCCACTCTGCTAATCTTTTTCCTGCTGCAACGCCCCAGGCTTTTTACTGGTTGCTTTTCTCCACCGGATTCAATGTTTTCTGATTCTGCTGATTTTTCTGGCTCGGTCATTTGAAGGGGAAACAAAATCTATATGATTAAAAGAAATTTTAATCCCATGATTAGCGCGACAATAATGTTCCAAATCTGTAAAAATAGATCACATCCTAGAGACTCTAATGACTTTGTTAAAACTGGATCCTGCGTTAAATCATACATAAAATCTTGTTCAAATCGATGGGCGCAAATCTACTAAATATTTTGTGTACAAACTAAGAACCGTTTTGGGCCCACACTTTTACCATTCTTGAGCCCCCGTTGCGCTTCATACCTGTTGTGATACTTTTCATGTCTTGTGGCGACATCTGTTGAATCGTTCTATGCTGAATTCATTTCCGAGGAACCGTTTTGTTTTCCCACATGCTGCCAAAGAATACAGCCTTTCCTTTTTGGGCATAATAGCTTGGTCATCAACTTGATCATTTGGGAGTCAAAAAGTTCAGGAAGGTTTAGGAGATCTCGCTGTTCATTTTTTATTAATTAAATTATTTTATTTTTTTAAAAAAGAGCACCGAAAAAAAATGTTACCAACCTTGTATACCATTCTGCTGTTATTGGAGGCCTAAGTGTAGGATACCCCAAAGCTTGGTAAAAGCCTGTTAAAAATAAAACCGGCAGATCTTGGCAAACTAGACTTTGGGAAAACTCAGCAAAGCTGATTGCTATTATTGCAGCTTCGTTCGCTGGAAAGATTTCTAGTTAAGCAAGGATAATTCCAGACAGTATCAATATGTAAAAAAAAATACATTTTATAAAAAAGGCTTCACCTCGTAATGATGATAGGTGGCGCTGTGGTGAACGCTTGCTTTTTAGCGGGAAATAATTACGCGTTTAGTAAACTGCGGGGTGACGGCGAGAGAAAAAGACATAACAAAGCTATGGAGCAACTACCGCCCGCGCAAGATCACTATGAAAAGCAGAGAATTGAGCAGTTAGATTTTATTAACGATCACTGAAAAACCCGGGGCATCAGCTTACACATTTAAAGATGTGATCAAGCGATAAAAGAAATTATCTTGTAACAGGCAAGCCAATCGAGACATTGCCCCCCCCCAAATTCAGTGACTTTTATCAGCCCTCAGAAAAACAAAAGATGCAAGAAATCGTGTTTATTGTCTTTGGCATGCCGTGTGTATTTTGTTGCGCATAATATTTGGCTGAATAAAAAATGAACAAAATCTATTATTCGCCAAAAGGATATTGGAAGGGAATAACACAATCAAAAGCTAAGCCCAAACAGCGGAGTCAGTGAACAACAGCAAAGGGAAAGGTTATCTAAACAAGGCGATTTGGCAAATTTATTACCTGCACCTAGACGAATACAAAGACCACACTTTGTGAATACAATACCGAACGACACCCATCAAATGGATCTTCTATATTTTTCCCCATGAAAACGATTAGACGAAAAAGATTTAAGAACGCAAATTACAGTCATTGACATAGCTTCAAGATACAAAGATGCAGAACCATTAACACAAAAGAGTGCTTCGTTTTCTGTTGCCATACAACTGATAATACCAACGAGGGGCCTAACTTATCCTCGCATGATTCAAGTCGATGATGGAAAAGAATTTTTAAAGGCCAAGTGAATCAATTATTTTTAAAACATAGAGTCACCATTAAAAGAGGCATTCCAGGAGTTTCACAGATCACAGGCTTTGGTTGAAAACTTTAACAGTTATCTGAAAGGCTTTCTCCACCAAACACAGAGAGCTGATTGACAAATTCTCGCAACACAGAATGGGTAGAAGACTGCCCTCAGTTCTATGCCAATGAATAATGAAGAATTTAACCCGTTGAGCGCCTTTAGTCAGTCAGCTGACGCGGAAATAAAAGTGCTTTCCATGTGCCTATGGGGAGTCCCCTGACGTCATGCATTTTTCTTGAGTTTTCATTCGTTACTATTTCTATCAACTACTCAAATAGAGTTTGCGTAGAAAGCCTTATATGTCTTTTAGTCTTAAAATAATATGTAAATGACCACACGTGAGGGGAAAGCCCATTTATTCTTATCACTGACTGGGTTACCAGCCAGCACTTCGTGTCTCGCTTGCAAAGATGGCGGCGCAACCTGACAAGCCCAGCGACCAAGTCAAAGTATTTACACAGTGAGCAGGCTCTGCTGATGATTTTTGACAAACACAATAATCTTTTATTCAACGACTAACTCGAGCATGAAGGTGAGATGATGATAGTGGTGGAATTGCCGACCATATTCGTCAGTTATTGAGTAGGGCTCTGTGACCTCTCAGTTGTGTTCAGCTGACAGCATCAGTCGAACGAGCCACCAAGTGTTACTCTGCACTGCGTGCTGGTGTCCAGTGATGTGAAATCATGCGAGAGGGGTCGTGGCCTGCTCGCGGCGTGACACGGTGCAGACGAAAAGGAAAGGGGAAGATGAGGAGTGAAAGAGAGGGTTGAGTTGAGCAAGGGGTGTTGGTGGGGAGGGGGGGGGCGTGGTCGTGACTGGTCATCTGCATCGAGTGTGAGCGTCTTGATAGACTTCCAAAACTGTTTTACTTTCATTTACAGGTGTAGTGTGACAATACAAACTATATTTTCAACTTTTTTGCTGTGTGTTTCTTGTTTGGATGTGGTAAATACATATGTTTTTGATCGTGCAAAAAAATCTATCCAAATCTACAAGCCTAAATACTTTTGTATTATAAAAATTTAAAAACAAAAGAGCCCAGATTCAAATCTTCATTCAATTTCCTTCAAAAATGATAAGATTTCATTTTCTATCTTTGTAGTTTCTGAGCGTAGAATTTTTTTAATTATTACCCCCAAATCATAGATTTCCCCGGCACCTGGAACACCTTTGTTTGTACTTTTGTGAGGCACTGACGGGTTAAAGGTCAAAACCAGTACAAGAAATCAAAAAACAAACAATAAATGTTGCTGAAGACCATACACCCAGCAAACAAATTACCATTTGGCTTGAAAGTAAGGTACCTTTATTTCCCGGGGAGAAGCAAAAGGGGGAACACTCGCATCAGGGCAACCGATCCAGTTTGGAGTGTTGATCCATATGAAATAAAAAGAATTGTAAAAATGAATCCGCCGTGTATTATTTACGAAAACTGACACAACAAAACAACCACTCCTCAAAGATCTTTTGTGAAGGAAGAACTGCAAATAAACCCACCAGACACAGTTCCGCTTCAAAATGATTTACTAAATATATTTGAGTTTAAAATGGAAGCTCAGAAATGAAGCAAGAATGATAAATGAAAAGACCTTGGAATTAATACGAGAATCATATATGTGTTCTGCTATTAAGGAAACATTTGCGAGGATTCATCGGTACAGGGGAAAGCATCCAGTCACCTACAACCCAAAATCCTAAATTTTGACTAAACAAAAATGGGATAAAGAATATCTTGAAATAATAAAAAAATTCGAGCACGTCAAGCAAATGAGAAAAATTTTGTCTGAATGGATAATGATGCGATTGAGCTTATAGATAAAGTTGGGGAAAAATATAACCCGCGGACAAAGAAGATATATAATTATGTGTTCTCCAATGCCCAATTGCATATGAAAACTGGATAACAAAACTCGTTTGTGTTTGTTCTATCTAATGACTTCTTTGTTACAACAGTTTGTGTTGATCTCATGTAGATTAGATCGTAGTTTTACGTTGTCATGATGAAAAGTATGTTTATTTAACAATGCTCTTTGTAGTTGTCATGCGATATGCTCGACTGCACAACACTGCGAGATATTCCCTTTGCTTTTTGATAGTTTTCTCCTGGCTCGAAATACTGTACAAATTTTTTACTTTAAAAAACCCAACAAACTCCTTGATCACCCCTCCCGATAATTCATCCTTTATCTTTTCCCAAACCTTCTTGTTAACGGGTTTAATGCAAAGGTGAATCTTTAGGATAATCAATGTGTCGTACCATCCGCATGCCCTTTAGCTACTTCTAATTCCATGTCTTTATAGACGTTTTTCAGTAGGATATTTATAACAAAAACTATCTTCGTGTAAAGTACTCTGGACTCAGGGTACAATTAAAAAAAAA
>JAFLJL010006535.1:0-11852 GCA_018398815.1 Conus ventricosus
ATTACAAAATATATTATTCTCCTTTAAGGGTATTGGAAAAGGAAAGATGCTATTGAAAAACTGAGAAAAGTGCTAGAGTGTCTGAATCAGTTTGCGAAAGACTGGCTTTCAAAAGGCAATTTGGCAAATATATCTGCCTCCCTCCCAAAGAATTTTAAGGCCTAGATTTGTTATTCAGTTCCTAATGACACCCCCAGATGGACTTTTTGTATCTTCCACATGATAAAGTAGAAGAAAAAAGTTTAAGTATGCTCTGACAGTTGTTGACATGGCTTCAAGTTTACAAAGACGCGAGCCTTTAACGGATTAAAAGCTCAACTGCTGGGGCTGTGGCTTTACAACAAATATACATGCGAGGCCATTAAAAGTATCCTAGGCTGATCCAATGATGATGGAAAAGAGTTTAAAAGGTTCTGTAAAACCAGCTGTTTTTAAAACATCATGTTAAGTTAAGAGAGGGATCCCAGGCAACCATCGATCACAAGCCTAGTAGAAAAACTTTAATAAGAATCTAGCTGAACGCTGTTTACTATCAATATCACAGAGAAAATTATGGACACTACGAAGTACAGAGAACGCAACACAGAATGGGTTAGGAGATTGCCTGCAGTCTTACGCGCCATGAACAATGAAGAATTTAAAGAAAACGGGTTTAAGCCAGTAAGCGCGATCAAATTAAAAAAAATTAGCATTACTAAAGATGTGCAGGGGACTCAAAAACTCTTGCCGTTTGGACTAAAGTAAGATACTTGTATGCTCCTGGAGAGGAGAAGGTGATGCTAGAAATTAGAGCCACAGACCCTATATGGAGCGTAGATGTATATGAAGTTGAAAGAAATTATGAAAACAGACCCTCCCGTGTATTATTTAAGAGAGACTCTCTCTTCTAGCGGTGTACTACGTCTAAAAGGCCTGCCCCTAAAAGATTCTGTGTTCGTGAAGAGCTGCAAGTTGTCCCCAAACACAGTGAGTTAAAAAAAAAAATAGTATTTGTTAAACTTTTTTTTTGCTAAACTTATTTTTTTGGCCTATTTTGGTTTAACTGATCATGTGTTTGTTTTTTAATGTTCTGTTTAATTGTTTCAGTGTCTACCTGTCGTGAAATAAAAGTCTTTCTCCACTCCTTTTGAAGTTCAATTTTCTGTCGCCTATAATCCTCGCCATTAGCCATAAGCTCTGAAACTCTTCGTCCGTAATGTTTTCATCCTGTAATGATTTGCTTATTCTTAATCTTAATGAACAAAGTTTTGCTGATGCTAGGGCTACAATGGCAGTGTACTTTTGTAATTTAGGAGTTAATTTTTTTTAAAACAGCACTTACAATCATAGACAGGGCGCCTAACCTAAACCAAGGCCCCTAATGCTAAAGAGGCTGGCGCTCCAACCCCAGTAGCTAAAACGGCAACGCTAGACCAGCACTTACGCCAGCTACAGCTGAGGAGCCAGTAATTACATAAGAAAGAGTATTTAAAGCTTTAGCATATTTCATTCTAGTAACTCCATACTTATATAAGTCGCTTTCTATTTCCTTTTGAAGTTCAGTTATTTGCTTTAATCTAAACTGTTGAACCTCCATTTTTAAATAAGATTATTTTATTAATAATCTTGTACATATCTTCTTATTAATCCTTATGGCAGCATCTCATTAACAGAGTAAAACGCAATAAAATCATCATACTTAATTAAAATAAAGTCGAGTACTGTTAGTTTGTCTTTGTCAACCATCACAGTAACCTTGTCAGACGATACATGGGTGTTTATTTTGTCTCCGTTTTTAGTAATTGCAATACGAGCTTAAGAGGGCATCCAAGGTTTCAGCCTTTATTTGTCTGCCTCTAATCAACGTATGTTCTGGCAAACTAGGATCCCCTCCCTCGGAGTAATAAATAAGCGAAAATCATCGTCATTTGCCTAGGTAGTGGTAGTAGCTTTGGGGTAAATTCTAAGCCAACGGTGTCACCTGCCACTTCAGGGACTTCTTTCTCTGTAGCATATTCAGACCATGCCAAGTTATTTTAATCTGTTTTTTCTGTTGTGTTCCTGGAACCAGGCTAACAAGAAAGGGGCCTGCATTTAAGGCTTTTCTAAAATTGTTTTCCTTATCAAAGTATACATTAGGACTTCGTAGTTCAAACTTTAAATTCCAAGCAATTTCAGGAAGCACGCCCAAGCATTCTCTCTTTATGAAGTTTGTATTCATGTTTGCCAAAATCGTTTGCCCTTAAATTTCTTATCTCTTCTATGGGTAGGATTATTGCTGTCGTTTTTTGTCTTCAATTTCTGTTCGTTTATAAACCCATCATCTGTGTATTCAAATCCATAAACATTTCCCGGCACTCCTATTAGATCAAACTCGTTTGTGTCTGCTAGGTCTTTTAACTCTACTGCAACGCATTTAGGAGCTAGCTCCACTTTTGATTCTGGCCCCGAGACATTCTTTTTATAATATAAAAATTATAATAAACAATTACAATAAACAATACGCCCCCCACCCCCCCCCCCCCTATGAACTGGGGGGTCAAGTCCGTAAGCTATAAACTTAGCGGCTAAGATTTTTCTATAATGCTCTTTTTTTGTTTTAACTCATCTTTGTCTCCCTGATTATATATTTTTTCATTAAACATTTTCAAAAACTATCGTTTCCTTAGTGTAAAATAATACAACCGATTTTAACTGCGATTCTAAAGTCTTTTAAGACAGCATTGTATTTTTTGAGGTTAAGAGCCACACAGAAAACTAAGGCGTGGCGTCCGCTAAAGGCTAGTTTGACAGAGGCTTTTTCTTTTTTAACTCAATGTCTCGTCAGCTGAACAGTCATCAATAATAAACAGTGTCAGTTCCCCTCAATAGTCTCTTGTAATGTTTAAAACAGTCTCGCCTCAGTTTGTCGTAGGATCCCAACTAGATATATATTCTCGTCTGGTCCCAAATAATAAACAATTCCTTTTTTCTTTGTATGACTTGGTGTCGCTTAATGGTTGTGCAGAGAATATAACAATGTGCTCGTAAGAAACCTGTATATTGTTGGTAACAAATCAAAGTACTCGAAGACAGTTTTCCCACACTTCCAAGTAGTAAATCCCACAGATAGAGGAACTGTGGGGTATCTTTAGCAGAAACTTAAGCTTTCGCGATCGTTTTTATTAGCAATTTTCTTTCTACTTTTTTATAAGCTGCGTCTTTTAGCCTGTTTTCTCAATGTTTTTAACCTGTAGCATTCACAAACCATAATAAATGTGCTCATTTTTTATTGGACGTTTCTCGTCTGCTTTCAGTGTGAATATTTATTTTTTATACCATCTTGTTACTATCCTTTCTCCACTGCCAACAAACAATCTGTTGTCAAATGGTTGATCTATCTTTAATCCAGCCTCTCAGTCCATATTTGGTTATTAATCTAGTCTTCGAAGTCTTACATTCATAAAAAGGCTGAAGTTTTTTTACATACAATCAACTGCAGTGATCTCCCCTTTGCCTACCTCAGCGAACAACTTTTCTTTTTTTCATCAAAGTGTTGGTGAGGTAAAAGTACCGCGTCCTCACCGAATACAAATAGATCAGACTTACCATTTATTGCACAGTCAACCTTCTCAATTATTGTTTGGTCTATAACAAACGCTCTGTTTCTCTCTGAACAAGGAAGTTGTTCCTTCAGCTAAATAAGAACAAAATTCTTTTAAGAACTTTAGAGACTGATTTAGATGGCATGTTCCAAGAGTGTCTTGGCTTTGTTTCTAATTTTCTGTAATGGCGTGTATATCGTTTTCATAATAAATAACCGTTTTACTTTTATATGGGTTAAGGTTGTTCTGGGCCCGTCAGGGTAGTATACAACATAAAACTCAATGTGAAATGTCGCCTAAATGTGTATTTGCTTTCAGGTTTTCAGACAGAAACGACAGAACCCGGATAGGATTAAATGTCCAGATGTTAAGTAAAGTTTTTCTTTTAAGTGCACCTTGGTATATATGGGCATCTGAGTCTTTAACAGCTTCAATAAATCTAGAGGGACTGCAGTAATCTGTTGCCAAATGCTTATGATTAATGCCTCATCTTAACATCTCATTCTTTGCATTCACCCGCTTTAAGCCTGTGCTTGAGACCGTTTGGATGCTTTGTATTCCCTGATTAAACTTTAGCTTTTCTTTTCTTTTTTTTTTTAGGCATCCATAATCAGAATAGAGGGCAATATGTCTTGCCTCGGGCCCTAGTACAAAGCCTCTCTGCCCTCCTCCGTTTGATTGACCATATGTTGAACGATGGCCTGCCCAAATTAGCAAACAACAGTCGCATTAGGATCTGCTGAAGTATTTCTATTTTGATTGTAGTTTGCTTGTGCCTGGCATTTATTGAACATCATCTCAGCGCAAGATCAGGGAACTTATACATATTAAGTTTGTTCAGGCCGCTGAACTCTGTTGATGGAGTATTTACCACTAATTACAGTCTGCCTTACACCTTTTACACCATGAGGTTCCTCTCTTTTCTAGAATACGGATTGAGGTCACTAACGTATGAGTTTCAGCTTTTTTGTTAAAACAAAAGAATTTAAATAAAAAGATGCTCCTGAAGATTTTGACGCAATTGATCGCCTGGTTGGTGAAAGATAAGACAGAAGATGAAACAGAACTAGGTCCCTCATTGCAAGAAGACCTTGAAGGTAAGACCTGCAGCAGGCCAAGGGTAGGTTTGTTTAAGCCAATACGATTTTTGCTTAATAGAATTGAATCTTTTATATAGTCATATGGGCGCGAGAGCAGCAGAAGCATCTTTGGGATTCTGATTTTTAAACAGATTAAAAAAATATATCTTTGTATGTAAGAAACCGGTAAGGGGAAAGTGTGTGCGCGATTACTGCAAAGCCCGGACCCAACCCGTTTTTAAGAAGGGCCACACAAATTCTTAGATGATCTCCCTAGTTGTTGACCAAAGGCAATTAAAACTTTATTGTCCGATATTAAATCTGAAGCTGTTAGTCTTTTACAGACTTGGGCCAAGAGTTGCCAACACAATCATGAAATACAAAACATAACCTCTGAAGTTTTAAATCGAAAAGCAGCATGTGCTAATAGCAGAAATTGAAACGAGTGTTATGAGGAGAACCACAATTAAAACATTTGACGTATTCTACATTGACCATGCGTGGAAAATCCGGGCCTTTAATGAGGCCTTTACTGAACAATCAGGGCGTGAAACTAACAAACAATTTACGCAAAACTTGGCTGAGCTGGGTTAGAGACGATAGAAGAAGACAAAAATATAAACTGGCTGATGCAGATGATAAACAATTTAGGGCGAGAAGATAAGAAATGGCTATAATACAGCAGAA
Source organism: Conus ventricosus (assembly GCA_018398815.1). Classification (NCBI taxonomy): domain Eukaryota; kingdom Metazoa; phylum Mollusca; class Gastropoda; order Neogastropoda; family Conidae; genus Conus; species Conus ventricosus. The sequence goes on from JAFLJL010006535.1 coordinate 5,330, forward strand.
AATACATGGATGGTAATGCATACAAGTGCGCGGCCACGATTAGACGGTTGATGTCTCACGAACAGAGCAGCAAGATAGCATACATCAAACAAGCAGGAATAATGAGAAAACTATAATACAGAATTACTTTATGGAAACACTTACCGCTAGCAGAAAGAATATAGGACTCTGTTCAGAGAACAGGTAATTAACAATAGTTAGGTATATTAACAGCTGTTGGGTTTGCGTTCTCTCTGTCACTTGTTTATGCTTTAATGCAGTGTCGCCAACATGGTCAGGAGCTCCTTCACGCCTCAGCCTGGGGAAAAGTTGGATTAGAAAACATGGCATCATCTAGCCAACATTATTTATAGAAGTTAGTGCCAAAGCGACATGATGCTCTGCCTGCATTATTGGCAGTATTGTCTAGTTGGGTTTTGTCTACTAAGAGTAAGGTAGTGGTTATATGCCTGACATCATGATGGACTCGTTTGGAGTGCTAGCTGTGGATGTAATTTTTGTGAAATAAAGTTCTGGCTAATCTAGTAAAAGGAAAATACAACAAGGGCGTCTTTTCGATAGTATGACTGTCCAAGTGCGATGGTAGATAAACTAGGGTGTGCTTTCTGGTCTGCTTTTGGCTGTGGGGGCTTATAACCGGATCGCTTTCTTCACGGGCTAGGTACTTGCTTTAAATGGAAGGAAGCAGGCTTTGTGTTTTTAAGCCCTTGATTGTGCCTAAGTTTTCGATGTCTACCAGCTATGAGGACCCCCCGATTTCTTTGTTATAATTGTATCATGCACCAATCTGTTGTCTATGGTCTGAGGGCAGCATGTATAATCCATGGCCTACCAACACAAGGTACAAACCCTTTGACCTGCTTGTGCAAGAACGTCATTGATACCCCTTTGTTTGTGGCGGGCAATCAAGGCAAGAGTTAACTAGCACTTCAAATTGAAGCTAAGAAATTCGTTTTCTGGCATTCAAAAGCCTGTAGATTGATCTAGTATGCCTTATAGACTTGGTACTGTGCTTGATACACTCCTATTAGCACACATAACATATGACCGTTTGGTGTCATTAAGCCTTTGCACTCTGAGCATGGTTAGGCAATCACTTTATTAAGTTTACAATGCTGTCCAGGCTTTAGGTTGTTTTTGTTCAATGGACATCAAAGAACTTGTTTGTTCCCTGGTTGAAAAGAAGTTTGGACAGCGGCACGTAGTCATAATTATATTTCTCGTTTTGCGCCCACAAATACAATGTGCCACATTTACACCAATAGATTGCGGCTCTAGAAACTTTTGTCTAAAATCGGTTAATGGTATATATGTTTAAATTCGTTGCAGATTATTTAATATGATTATTGTCTACCATTTGAGGCTTGTTTTCAATGGATTAAAGCTTTGCTGTCGCTTGGCGAGAGGACTACTTGTTAGTTCTGTTATGTATGCATGTCTGTATCTGGTTCAATAAACTGAAAGTTACTATACTGACCTTACTTAAAAGATTTGGGGGGTTTATAAAGTGTGCTATATGAAACCCACAGCAGTAGTTGCGCAGTAAATGGCAAAATTTATGATTCTGGTTAAAAGTCATAGAGAGGGGGTTCGACCATGCTGAGGGAAACTCTACATTCTTTTTGTCGGATTTAAATATCTGTTAGTGGGGTTTACAAGTCTGACTTGGAAGCGTTGATTCGTCTACTGCAATGAGTTAAATTGCTGAGTCTAAATATTTGGGGTTATTGTATAAAACGCTCCTAATTTTAAGTAGCACTTTCGTTGTATTGAAAATGGTTCTTTTTTATAATTAGTTTCTTAAATAGTTTTAAAAAGGATGACATTCTATATAACTACCAAACAAGAGTGTGTTATTTACGTACCCAATTGTCAACTAGGCGGGGAGTTGTGAGGATTCTCTTAAAGAAATTGGATTTAACAAGTTATGTGGGTTAAATTTCTGATGGGGATCAGATTAATTGGATTAATGTTAATGCACGAACAAGGCAATCATGTAAAAACATATACAATACCCAATGGTTACTTACAACTTTTGTTCTTTAAAAGATCGGTACTTAGCGAATTTGCATATGTTGAGAATTATCGAGGCAACCTCAGAATTACTATTACAGTTCCCACTAGAAGATGAAGAGAGTACATTTACCTAAAGGGGTCAGCTAAATCTTAGGCTTTCACAGTGTGTAAAATCTTATAGATTTAGTGCGAGAGAGATTGTTTATCAATTTCGAGGTATAACCTTCTGATTTCTCGTGTAAATCCAATTTTGGTATGTCATTTAACAACGTTTAAAAACAGATACTATTTATGTTTAACGGATACCATCTATTGTTCTACGAGCACTGCCGTCAATTAAGGCGGGGTTTGCGATTATAGCTATATACATTTGGCGGAGCAGTTGATGAATTTAAGATTAATTGAGGGTTATAAATTTCATTAGATGTAAAAATAACTAACCAAGACGGAAAGCCAGTTGATTGTTCTAATTTATTAAGATAGTCTTGAGGTAGAAGAGCATATTTAGAAAATTAGTAAGGACTCAGTCCGCGGACGTTAATTTTTTGTGATGGAGAGAATGTAAAATATGTTTGTTCATTTATACCCTATCTTTATCTGGCACGCAAGCCACATTTTTAATGTACTAATTACGTCAATTTTAGAGGTTTTTGTGTGTTAATTTTTGTTTTGTGAAAAAGGTGTTAATTTGTCAAAAACTGACATGTGTGGACGTGATTTGTATGTGAAGGGGGGTTTTCGGGCAAAATAAGATGGGTGGTCGTAAAACCCGTTATTTACATTCTCTCTATCTCTTAAAGAGATTTTTTTTTTTCTGATGTTGCTAGCGACTTTCATGAGAAATTTTTCATCATATCGCCAGCGACGTTGAGGGAAAAATAAAAAAACAAAGGAATTTTTTCCTCCATTGTTGCCAGCGACGTTTTGGGAAGATTTGTACATCTAACTTCCTTGTCACCCTGCGACGTTATGGGACGGATTTTTCTTCTCTTGTCGCTGTGACGTTATGGGAAGAATTTTTATTCCATGTCGACAGTAACCTTATGGGAAGATTTTTCTGCCATGTTGCCAGCGACTGTTTATGGGAAGATTTCACTTCCTTGTTGCCGCGACGTTATAGGAAGATTTTTTCTTCCTGTTGCCAGTGAGTTATGGGAAGATTTTACTTCCATGTCACCAGCAAACCTTATGGGAAGATTTTACTTCCATATGATGCCAGCGAGTTATGGAAAGATTTTCGTCCATGTTGCCAGCGACGTTAAGGGAAGATTTTCTTCCATGTGCCAGCGACGTTTATGGGAAGATTTTACTGCCATGTTGCCAGACGACGTTTATGGGGAAGATTTTTCTTTCCTTGTCGCCAGTGACGTTATGGGAAGATTTTTCTTCTATGTGCCAGCCGATGTTATGGAAGATTTTACTCATGTTGCAGCATCATTGTGGGAAGATTTTTCTTTCATGTTGCCAGCGACGTTATGGAAGGATTTTTTTTTTCTTGTGGCCAGTGACGTTATGGGAAGATTTTCTTCCCATGTTGCCTATCGACGTTATGGGAAGATTTTTTCTTCTTGTCGCAGTGACGTTATGGGACGATTTTTTTCTTTATGTTGCCAGCGACGTTATGGGAGATTATTTCTTCCTTGTCGCCAGTGACGTTATGGGAAGATTTTTTTTTCATGTTGCCAGCGACAGTTATGGAAGATTTTACTTCATGTTCCCAGCGACGACCTTCTGCCTATGTGTTTGGTCTGTTGTCCCGTTAGGTAGTTGGGTTTTTTTTCTTTTTTTCCGTTTTTTTTCCGTTTTTTCTCATACATGTTGTTCCCTATAGACATGTCTATCTCCTCGTGTTTGGTATGTCGACCGAAATAGATTGTTTTCAGGACCAGCCGCCGTGGCGAAGTTGGTAACGTGCGGACTCCCGGCTGGGAGTCGTGGGTTCGTATCCATAAGAAGTTATGTGGGTTTTTTCTGCCCGATCGCTCTAACCAGGAGTTGAGTGTGCTGCGGACTGAGTTGGGAAGACTCGGGACACACAGTCGAGTTTATCCACTTAATGGATGCGTTTCTGAGATTGTGTTGCTCAAATTTCATGACCAACAATGAGGTGACTGTATCTCTCCGGGCCCTGGTTGACGGCTGGGATATATTATGCTAAGGAAGCGTAGAGTTACAGCCCTGTCATGTAGTCTCAAGACCCGAAACGGAAAAATCCGTAGCTTCATCTTAATCTTCTCATTTCATCGATAGCATAAAAAAAAATGTCTAAAATTCTGTGGCCCTTCATGCCTGTCGCTTGGTGACCTCAAATTTCGTTTGTCCTCTCCACGGGTCTGTGACCTGGTTTGGTTCCGTCGAGGTCACCGGTTCGGAGGGGGTCCATGGGGGCTGTCGTTGGACGAGACGTGGTGGCGCCCTCCGGAGGGAGAGCTCACTCACGCCGGCTCGCGACACTATGAATTATTGTCGTCTGTAGGGGGCTTTGTAGGTGGTGTCCTGGTATGTTAGATAGTACAGGCGCCATGAACACACTGAAGTGACTCGGCATGCTGTGCAGTGTCTCCTCCGGTGGGTTGCTCTTGAACGACTTCTTGACATTGGACTGCTCTGTGGATTGCGGTGCGGGGGCGGCTGCGGCGGGCCCGCGGGCTGTGGCTGTGGACGGCGGTGTCAGAATGAGCGGCGTGGGGTTCACTGCCTCTCTGAGGTGGCGCAGAGAGTGGGACAGGAAAAAAAAAAAGAAAAAGAAAAAAAGAATGTTTTCAGATCCCCAAGACTTGCTGTCTTACCGTCTTTTGGTCCATCTCTCAAATAGATTTTAAATAAATGAAGTTTGAAAGAAAAAAAAGTATTATGATTATTCTGACGGACAAAAAGGATAACTAACAAAATTACAGCAAAACACGACGCGTTTCGACCTCCTTGGTCCTTTCTTCAGGCAAAAGATGAGGGCATACCAGGACTTGAAAGCGAAAGAACGAGCGTGTCACTTATCTTCTCATTTGACGCCAAGAGGGGCATTTGAATGGTTGGACGTTATAATCGTTTTGAACATTCCATAAGTTTTCTTGTAAAATGCGTGGTCAGTTCCCGCCTTGCAGTCCATCCTCCCGTTATAAGACCTTCTGAAAAATGAAGTTTTTGTTGCTGTTACCGACACTTTTAGTTTTACTGTGCTTCTGATCCTCTCTGTGAAATAGATCTGTCCACATTGTTTGGAGGGGGAAAAAATTCTTTTGCCGTGTACTGTGGTTCCATTTGGCCAAGAAAATTGATATAGCTTGTTGCTAGCCACAAAACTATTTCCGCATGGTTTAGGTTTGTCTACTGGTACAGATATTTTTTTCTGATAGATTGTTGCCGGCAACATTGCTGTCTTCCATCGTTTTGGTTTATCTGCTTAAAAATCGATTTTTCTAAATCTTACCAACGACATCTCTGTTACTTTCAATTTTCAATAACAGCTAAATAGACTTTCCACCTTCTTACAACGACATATCTGTTACATTCAGTTTTGGATAACTGCCTAAAATAGTTTTTCTACCTTCTTACCAACGACATTTCTGTTACATTCAATTTTGGATATTTGCTGAAATAGATTTTCTACCATCTTACCAACAGCATTTCTGTTACATTCAATTTTGGATATTTGTTGAATAGATTTTCTACCTTCTTACCGACGACATTTCTGTTATTTTCAGTTTTGGATGATTGCTAAAAATAGATTTTCTACATTCTTGCCAGCGATATTTCTGTTACTTCAGTTTTGGATAACTGCTTAAACTGATTTTCTACAGTCTTTTGCCAGCGATTTTTCTGTTAGTTTAAGTTTTGTATATCAACTGAAATATGTTTTCTACATTGTTACCAGCGACATTTTTGTTACTTCAAGTGTTGGATATCTACTAAAATAAAATGTCTGCACTGTTGGGCAGCGTCATCTATATATCCTTCGTTTTGATTTTATCTATTGACATGAATTTGTACACTGTTGCCAGCGAAGTTCTGACTCCCATTTTTCTGGTTTAATCAATGAGAATTGAACAAATAAACACCGGAGGTGTTCTCGCTACCGTTATGTTGAATAAATCGGATCCCACGCAACCCACCTTCTGTCCCTTGTTTTCCCTTCTGTTCTGTTAATTGAAACGAGTTTTTTTTTTTTTTTTTTTTTTTTTTTTTAAACAGGGTCCGGGTCCACAGGGGTTATAAAAAGCTATCAAATTAATCAACGAAACAAGAAAACATACAACAATAACGGCGGCAATAGTCTTAAGAATGGCATACCAATAACAACAACTACGACAACAGCAACAACAACAATAACAACGACGACGACAACAGCGACGACGACGACGATAACGACGACGACGCAGACGATGGACGATGATGATGATTTAATAAGAATAAATAACAAGATAATAATGATAAATGAAATTTTAAAACAAAGAGAAGGTCATCATGAATACAAGAGATTACAATTTTTACACAGCACACGCACCCCCAC
>JAFLJL010006536.1:0-11379 GCA_018398815.1 Conus ventricosus
AAGTGGTTTTTTTGTTGTTTTACCCGTTTCTTTCACCAGACAAAGGGGCCTAAGAGGCGAAACCGTCGGTTTTGTCTTGTAATCGTTTGCCCACGTTCTTGGGGGGGTTTCGCAAACTTTTTTTTTAAAGATTTGTTTAGATTTCGCCTGCAGTCGTCTCGCTTTGCAACTAGTTTTAATTTTTTAAATTTCCATTTTTTCTTTTGGGTTATCTGTGGGGAGTTCTTTAGGGTTTTTAAGTTTAGCAACTGCCTCCCCCCCTTAATTTCGGTTAGAAATAAAGGCGATTTTGATCTTTCACATGAGTTTTTCAAATTAAACCCCACAGCTAAAAACTTTGATGGGTCGGGTTTAGTTGTAACCCAAACAGTGCCCTTGATCGTTTTTTACAGACAATGACCATCTTCTAATTCAAATCATTTGGGTCTATAAATTCGGGGGTTTTTGGCCTAAACTTTTGAAAAAATGTTTGGGGGACCGTACTGCTTTAATTCACGCTGCAATGGGCGTTGAGCGATGCTGTGTAAAGGGTTCATTTCACTCATTGTCTCCCGATCAAAAAATCATAATCTTCTTGCCTTCAATTCCTGCATGTTTTTAAAATAATTTAAACTTTTAAATTTTGCTTCATAAAAATGCCAAAACAAGCACATGGTCGATTCTTGCCCCCGCTAAAAAAACAAAAAGAGCCCCTGGCGTGGGGGAAAAAATGGATATTTTGTTCCAAAATAAATCCATCTACTATTGATGCAGATAAAAATTTTTCTGTCAATTTCCAGCTTAGGAGGGATGAATGGATTGTGCCAGGCCTGCGCGTCTTATTTTAAAAAATGCGTTTTATTCAACAAAAAAACCCCAAACAGGACTTTTGTACAAAATTGGGGCGGGCAATCGTTAAAAAAATTTCTAAAAAACTTGAGGGCAAGAAATATTTCTTATAATGCGACATATTTTTAACCATTTGATTATGGCAAACCCGGGAAAAAAGGCTGATTTGCGTTTCAAGGAATTGAAAAATGAAGAAGCACTAAAGTTGAATAGACGCCGAACTCGCCTAGGTGCAAAAAGCAGCAAAAAAGGCTTTAGCTGAAAATTTTGGTTGGAAATCGTTTTTATTCCCTTGATTTGGTTGTTAAAGCCATGCACCTACTTTAAAGGGAGCATTAAAGACGATTGTCATACGAACTAATTTTTAATGACTACAAACGTGTTACAGATCATCGACACCGAAGCAAAGTCAGCATTTCTGACATCTCGTTAGAGTTTGACGTTGTTAGCAACCTTCACTTAGCAAGGTGATTGAACAACAATATCAGTCAAAAATTACCAATTATTACGAAAGAGTGATTCTCATAAAACATACCCTGAAGGGGGGCGAACTATATGGAATTTTAGTTTTTAGCGTCGCAGCAAGATCGTTTTAAAGGTATTTTATTGCTGTGTGAAGTAAAGAACCGTTCAAAAGAGCAAGTGAAAAGTTTTTTAATCCTAAAATAACGAAAGTGCAATGTACAATTGCGGTAGTCCTAAAAATCTACGTAGGGGGCTTAGACCTTATCATCTTTTTGACGAAATAAGAAATTGTTTGGGGGTGGGAGGGGGTAGAAACCCAAACAGCAGCCCTAGTTCTAAAGATTTACTTTTCACAATGTTAGGTTTGATGATTTTTTAACAACAAAATACGGTTTATGGTTTGACCAAAGGTAAACAGAGGAAAAGGATTGTAGGGAAAAGCGGGAGAAAAAGTAGAGGCGTAAAAACATTCAATTGATAAAGAAAAAGAACCCAAAAAAACCCGCTTAAGTAATTTGTTTTTATTATTGTGCGCAGCAAAATATTGAAGGAAAACAAAATTAAAATATGTAATACAAAATTATTTTTTTTTTTAAAAGCATGTTGTTCAGGTTTTCCAAATGTCCCTACAGCCCAGAGTTACCAAAAGAAGGATAGTAAAAAGCCCTAAAATAAAAACCTTCAAATTAAACAAAATTACACAAATGAAAAAAAAAAAATAGAGCAGGACCTTTCAAAAAATACAGCAAAACCAAACAAAGGTATTTGCTTTCTTTAAGCGTTCCCTATTTTAATACTGGAGCATCGACTTAAGTGCCTATCAGAGGAACGAGTGTTGGTCTTTAGCAACGGGATAGGCGCCCCGCAGTTTTACCTCAGGAGGTTTGTCTTTAGCTCTGGCCCTGTGTCTTTTAGCTTAGGTGCCCCAGCAAAAAAATAAAACTAAACCCGCACAAGTTGGTTCAATTAACAGAAAACTTAGCTCTTTTTAAATGAAAATAAATAAAGCGCTAGTTGACTCAAACATCACGGTTGAAGAATTTAATGTTTACAGGTGATTTTTTTGACTACAAAAGAAAATTTTGATTTCAAAAAGGGGGGGACAAGTTTTTCTAACAGCCAGCCCGAGCAGATAAAAAAGGAATGTTTAAAAAAAAGTAAACGAGCATTAAACTTGTTCTAAACAGCTCACATTAACAACCCCAAAAAAGGTGTTTATATTTAGTTTATGGCCCAAGCGCAAAAAACCGTTGATATTGGTTCTGTTAAAGTTTTTTTTTTTTAATTTAAATAAATATTTTGGCTTAAAAAAGAAGACAGCATGGGAAAGATTATGAAGGACAAGAAAATTTTGTTTGAAGAATGCTCGAGAGAGAGCTTTTATCAAGAGCACTGAATGATTTTGATTTGAAGTCATTGACCAACAAACGACAGGAAAGTGTTGTTCATGTTTTCTAAAGTTCCAGTAAACTAACAAAAGACCCCCCGGTTAACGTAATGTTAGCTGTTTTAATTGACTATGTAACAATAAACGAAAAAAATCTAGAAGTTGGGTCTCGATTAAACAACAGATTTTTTCTGTATGATTTAAACCCCGGTTGGGGCAGACAAAACTGCTTACACAGTTTGACGCTCCCGTTGAAGAAGAAAATGAGAGGTCGGGTTGGTAGAGGGCAAAGGGGCTTTAGAGTTTAGATTAAAACGGGTAAGTATGCCCCGATTGTAGGCAAGGCTTCTTTCCCGTACCTCGGGGTTTGGGTTTTAAGAGAGCTTTTTAAAACATAAAAAATTTCAGACGAAAAAATGTTCTGTGGTGCGTTTTGCAAGGCTGATATGCCCGCGCCCACAGAGAGAGTGTAATATCGGCAATCCCCAAAGTTTTTTTAATTTCAATGGAATATCCTTTCCTGTTAGTGTAGCCCAAAATTTGATCAGTTTAAAAGAGCAAAAAAACAATAACCGTAATATTACACATGGGTGAGGAAACAAATTCAGCCGAAAAAGTGTCAAGAACAGTCCAACAATTGGCGACCCAGAAAAAAATCTGTTGACTTCTACAAATGTTTTCACAGCGGGCTGCACATTACCATTGATACGAAAAAATGAGTAAACTATGAGCATACTTAAAAAGGGGGCCCACAAAAAAGAATTCTGCAAAAAATTTTTTTAACAAGAATCCATTGTGCAAGCCGCGAGGAAACCCATAAAACTTTGTAAAATTTTGGACTGTAATCAGAATAATTACGCCCCCGCGGTTTAAAAGTTGTTTTAAAAAGGAAAAAACTGAACATTTCCTACGAGTTTACGAGATTTTCGAGTCGTTATTTTTCCCTTATGAGGGCAGCGCCCAAAAACTTCGAAAAACAGTTTTAAATAGTAAATCAGTTTTTCTTTCCCTTATTTTTGTTGGTCAGTGGTGCTCATTAAAGCCGGGATTACAAGAGGACCGATGCGGCTAAAAGTTTTTTTACAGCGCATGCAGCAAGTGCAAATGCTGTTCTAATAATCTGAATTTTTATCTGAAATCATAATGACCCCTGAAGATCAACAGCAGTATGATCACCCCACTCACTGGGGGATTTGTGGTTTGGCCCTTCATCAGACGAGCGAATAACAGTAAAGCCCATGTCACATTGCGGAAAGTTAGAGGAGCAGCCCCACAGAATGCAATTTTCAACTAAATTTTGATCCTAAGACATGGAAGTGCCTTCTTCTTTCTAATTGCGGGGTTTACGATTTTTTTTATATTGCAAGCAGTAACCAAGCCTTTAGGGTAGCATGTTTGCACAGTCATCAGAAAAGTAATGTGCTTTAATCTAAAAAACGTCTTTTTATGACTCTATGCAGCCGATGGGTTCTTTTGGTCACTGGCTATTGTCCTTAAAGTCCTGCCCAATAACAAAAGTTTTTTTGGGGCCGACTCTCGTTAAAAAGGGCGTTTTCCTTATGAGTACATGAACATTTGGGGAAAGGTTTGACGAAGAACATTCCCCTAAAGGCGCGTTCTTTTCTAGTTTAGAGGAAAGGAATCATGACTCTGATTCCGATGTAAAGATGGTGGCAGAAGTTAGAGTGTAAACGATGGGAGACAATCAGATTCATACTTGAGGTGATGTATGTTTGTTGCGGCGTCTTTGAAAACTTAGAAAGCCCTGATAAAACTTATAGCGGACCCCGCGCATTACTTTCTGCGCCCGGGGAGTTGGGACGCTTTTTAAAAGTTTCGGAAATAGGGGATTGATTTATTGTCTGACTCCCAATGATTCGATGATTGAAACGGATTGCGTGGGGGGAATTGTATGGGTACATCTTACTGAAAAGCAAAAAAACAAATACTTGGCGTTTATGCCCCAGTAAAAGGTCTAACTATTATGTATTTAGACGCAAACAATCGTATGGTTTGGGGCAAGGGCGCAATACTTCATTACGTAACTTTAAAATGTACCCAGGTACGAAATATTCAAAAGGCTTTAAAAGGGGTTTTGAACAGTTTACGGCCCAACAGCGTGGTTTCTTCTGGGTTTTGACTTAAAATTCTCATGAACTCCTGACCTGCATAATGATATCCTTAGAGCAAAAAAAGTCAAAAATGGACCCAAAGGAACCCCCTAAACTTTCCCTAATCTTCGGGGAAAAAAAAAATTATTTTGTCTTACAGACTTTAAAATTTTATTTAAGACAGGGTTTGAATTTTTCAGCGTTCATGTATAATTGCTTTTGATCAAGAACAGTTCATAAAACCTTACATCATGAAGAACATGATCTCAGAACTAAACCCACAGTGCTTCAGAAAAAGACTTTTTAAGTGAGAACAACAGGTTTCGGAAAGATATGGGAACCCGCAAAATAAGATTCAGATTGGTTACCAAAAGAGAACGAAACAATTTTAAATGACTTCAAACCTAATTACAGGATTCAGAAAATTTTTATGAAGCTTTTTGCATAATGATGAAAAAAAAAAAAGTCTTTGACAAATGTATTTTTTTGGGTTTACTGTTTTGGGGAAATTTTCAAAGCTTTTTATGTTTTTGAAATTTTTTTTGCTACTTTAAGCCCTTTTATCCCGAGTCCAGGGTATTTACACAGTAAGAAGTTTTGTTTTGTATCCTATGAAGAAACATAAAGCATGGGAAAACCCAAAGTGGGGTAAGGGGATGCGGGATGGTTGATACATTGTTATCCTAAAGATTCGCCCTTTTCATTCATTATAACAAGAAGGTTTTAGGAAAGATGAAGGATGAATATCAGGAAAGTGATCAAGGAGTAGTGGGGTTAAAATCGAAAATGTACAGTATTTCGAGCCGGAGAAAATTTAAAAAAGCAAAAGGGGAAAATCTCGCACGTTGTGCAGTAAAAATACATACAATACAAAAGCATTTTTTGGCAAAAAAGACTTTTCATCATGCAAGTAAAAATGCGATTAAATCTATGAGATCAAACAACAGTTGTAACAAAGAAGTCATTAGATAGAACAAAAAAAACGTTGTGTTTTTTTAATCCAGAGTTTTCATATGCAATCGGGCACTGGGAACCCTAAAATTAATTAAAGGGAACTGTGCCCGGGGGTTATCTGCGGGTTTTCCTTCACAAAAGTCTTTGAGGAGCTGGGTTTTTTTGTTGTGTCGTTTCTCTAAATAATACCGGGCGGATTATTTTTAAATTCTTTTTTTTTCGTAGGGTCAACACTCCCCAACCCGGTCAGTTGCCCGATGCGGTGTCCCCTTTTCTTCCCCGGTAAAAAAAGGTACCTTATTTCAAACCAAAAGGTAAAGTTTGCGGATGAAGACTTCCTTTAACAGTTTTTTTTTTTTTCTTTTGATTGCTTGTCTGGTTTTAGGCCTTTAAATTCTTCTTTTCATTGCGCGCAAAACTGAGGGCAGTCTTCTAACCCATTCTGTGTTGCGGAGTTGTCAATAAGCTCTTGTGATACTGGTAGGAGAAAAGTTTTCGGCTAACTGTTTTTTTTAAAGTTTTCAACTAAAGCCTGTGATCTGTGAACTCCGGGTGCCTCTTTTTTAAAGGTAACTTATGTTTCCAATAAATTTATTACTTGGCCTTTAAATTCTTTTCCTCATCAACTTTAATATGCGAGGATAAGTTAGTGGCCCCCGTTTGGATATCGTTGTTTTAGCGACAGCAAAAGCAGAAGCATCTTTTGTGTTAAAGGCCCCCCGCATTTTGTATCTTAAGCCCTGTCAAAGATGTAAGTGGTATTAAACTTTTTGTCTAATCCTATAGAGGGAATATAGAAGTCCCTTTTATGGGTGTCGTTTGGAGTTTTATTAACAAAGGGTGGGGCTCTTATTGTTAGGGGGAGGGAAAAAAAATTTTCCCAAAACGCTTTTTAGATAACCATTCTTTTTCTGTTTGTTCACTGCTCCTCCCCTTGGCTTAGCTTTTGTTTTTCTGTGATATTCCAAAATCCTTTGGTGAATAATAGATTTTGTTCATTTTTTATTCGCCAATATTATGTGCAACAAAAACACAACGGTATACCAAAGCAATAAACGCGATTTTTGCTCTTTTGTTTTTTGATGGTTGATAAAAGTATGAATTTTGGTGGGGGGAAAGCCCGGATTGGTTTTCCGTTACTGTAAATGTTTTATTGCTTGATCAAAAAATTTTTAAATGTGTAGCTGCATGCCCCTGTTTTTCAGTGTGTCATTAAAAAAAATTTAAATGTAAGTCCTGCCCCTTTTATAGGCGTCTTGTGCAGTGCTAGTTGCTCCATAGCTTTGTTAGTCTTTTCTCTGCGTCATTCCCCGTTTTTAAAGCGAAATTTCTTCCCCTAAAAACAAACGCATTAAAAACAGCGCCGCCATCATTTTTGTGAGTGAAACATTTTTTTTTAAAGTATTTTTTTTCTTACATATTTTTATTGTCTGGAATTTTCCCTTTCTTGACTGAAAATCTTTCGTGGGAACCGAAGCTGCAATGTAGCAATTTGCTTTGCTGAAACCCCAAAAATCTAGTTTTCCAAGATTGCGGTTTAAATTTTTAAAAAGGCTTTTACCAAGATTGAGTATCCCACACTTAGGCCCCCAAATAACGCAGAATGGTTTCAAGGTTGGGAACAGTTTTTTCGGTGCCCCTTTTATAAAATAAATAATTATAAATTTTTAAAAAACAGAAAAGTGTGATTACTCCTACAAGGCGGTAAACCCTTTCCCCAATTAGAAAGCCCAAATTTTATGGCAAGCTGTTATGCCCAAAAGGGAGGTTGTATTTTTTTGGCGGTGGGAAAAAACAAAAAAAGTTCCCGGGAAAATGAAATTTTCATTGAAAAGATTCAACAGTGTCGCCCCAGAATTATAAAATTCATAAAGGGTTTTTAGGGGCCCGTAGGGTCTAGAATGGTGAAAAGTGTGGGGGAAAAAGGTTCTTGTTTTTACACTAAAATAGTTAGTAGATTTTCGCCCCTTTTTCTGAAAGGATTTTTTGATGATTTAACGCGGTCCCGTTTTAACAAAGCTTGATCTTAGGGGTGATTTATACTATGATTTGGAACATTGTTATCGCCATTTAAACATGGGATTAATAATTTTAAATATAAAATTTTATTTCCCTTTAAAATGAAAGAGTGGGAAAAACGCAGAATCAGGAAAACATGAAAACAGGGGGAGAAAGTAACCAAGCCAAAACAGCAGAAAACGCTTTAATCAGGGGGGACCATTAAAAAACCTGGGGTTTTGAAGAGGAAAAAAAAAAGCAGGTGGAACGACAAAAAAAAATTAAAGTTTTCAGAATAAATCATCATGAAAACAAAAACCCCCAGCGCCGAACAAAAATTGATTCAATGCCGCTATAAAAACCCAGTGATACAAGGGCACCAAATCTTTATGGGAAAATTGAACTTAAAAATGTTGCATTTTTTGGGGCCTTGCTGTGTTGGGGGCAGTTATTCGGTTTAAAAATATAACCCATGGCAACAGAAAAAAAAGCAATCAAAAAAAAACTGAACCATTAATACAGAAGGGAAACTGCACGCCAAAACGCCATAACAAGCATCTTTTGATCCATTTATAAAGGAAAAATTTTAAATTTTTTTATAAAAATAGTCATGGCGTATTATAAAAAGATGAAGTCAATAAAAAAAGATGGGTCTAAAAAGACTTTTTTATAGACCCCAATTGTAACAATGGGTTTTTCTTTCGGATGTAAAAAACCCTTTCCCTTTGATCTAGCAGAGAACGTGGCAAGACATCCCAAGAAGCGCGTTTTTTTGAGGCTGTGTGGACTTTAAAATTTGCCTTACTATTTAAGATAAAAACTAGTTGTTTTTTTTGATAATTATAAATAAATTATAAGAAATTGGTTGTACTTAAAGGGGACTAATCAAGAACTTATCAAGAACTTGTCAAAAACTTATTAGAAATTAATTAAGAATTGTCAAGAAAATTTTAAAAATTTTGGGGTTTAAATTGAGAAGACTTAAGGACAAATTAGAAGTAATTAAGTAAAAACTTTAGATAACTTGTTTTTAAAATTAGAAGGAACTTTAGTGTGTGCATCGGGGTGGGGTGTTTGCTGGTGGGGGGGGACAAAACAAAAAAACAAAAACAAATAGACAGTCCCGGGTGGGGGGGGGGGGGGGGCTGGTGGTGGGGGAGGCCAAAACACACAAAACAAAAAGTAGAAATCTAGGGCCCTTCTTTCTTTGGACTAAAAAGGCTGTGTCTCGCGCGCACCCCCAATCAAAACCCCCCGTGATCACATAGGGGGCGTTTGGCTGTTTGCCCTTGAGCTTTGCAGGGGCTGGCGCTTTGCAGTCAAGCGATCAATAGGGTCGTTTTTACCTGTTTGCCCCCGAGCTTTGCAGGGGCTAACGTTTGGCGGCAAACGATCAATAGGGTTGTTTGGCTAGTTGCTTTGGCCTTTTTCTCAACCAGGCTTGCAATGGGTTTGGCAGGTTACAAAAATTACTGTGTAGCCCAAATTTTATGGCGGCTCTATGCAGTATAGTAATGTATTGTATATTTGGAGGGGTTTATATGAAGATGTGTGGCCCCCACACTACTCCTCTCCATACTGGTTTTATGTATAAGGTTGCCCAACCCCTTTTGTTTTGCAGAACCCCCCAAAAAAGCCATCAGTTGCATTAGTTTAAAAATGGTTTTTGGGGTTTGCTACACAGTTATTTTATGATTTAGCTTGTGGAATTTAGGATAGTTATAAAAAAAACACGAAAGTTGAATTAGTTTTCCCGCATGAATCAGACATGTTCACCCCGTCTTAAGAAATAAACGCCATGTTTGATGCGTTTTTTGTTTTTTAAACATGACTTGGGCTGTCTCAAGCCAACGCCCAACATCAACGCGTGATGGATTGTTTTGCTTTGGCCGGCTTTCAACAATGCAGCGCCATTTATTAAATAAGGAACCATCTCATCGATAGTTAAACACATATTGAAATTGGCTATATTTTGTTCAGCAATATTGCCTTCAACGTTTTCATTTCCTTGAACCAACAAACCTTTAAGATAGTCGTCCATTTCCAAAGCAGTCGGTTCACTTTTTTCTTTTTCTGTTCCTTCTAGGAAAGCAATACTTCTTTTCGGTTTCGGCAGCAACGAACATGCTTCACCTCGTTCTTTTTTCAACAAATACTCTGACATGAAAGTATGGTAAAACTTGTGGTGTTTAATGGCAAGAGCCTGCTCTTCAGTGAAACGGGTAGCCATTTTTTAGAATAAGACACCAAGCACAGTACACAGCGAAGTAAAAGCGTCCTTGCAAGTCCGGAAGTCAGTAGAAGAAATGATGAAACCGGTGTTGGAAACTAGTCATGTGAGCGCTTTAACAGCGCCCTCAGGCGGCAGAGAAAAAGCTGATGTAATATATTGCAATGCGCAAGCCCGGCGTGAGGGAGTGGGGTGAGGGGAGGAGCGGGGCAGCAGTATTGATTTTTTGGCCTCTCAGTTTGTCGGCAGGTGTGAGGCGCGCGCGCGCGCGTGTATGAGTGTCTGTCTGTGCCCATGTGTGGTGTGTGTGTGTGTGTGTGTGTGTGTGTCTGTGTTTGTGAGTGGGTGCATTTTTGTGTGTTTGTGCATGTGTGTGTGTAGTTTGAAGTCTTACTTGTCAGAGAACGTAGATATACCAATCCTGGGTTACTTTCGCCCGAACTGGGTGGGGCGGAAGTGGCCCAGGATTGGTATATCTACGTTCTCTAATGAACTTACCATATGGAGAAACTGCCTTCTGTTCCGCTATTCCGCGATCGACAATGACAGCGAAGTTTCTTTCCACTTTTCCGAATATGACCACCATGACTCGCCTTACGTTTCGTCGTCAGCTATTATCCCCTTCCCCCCGCCCCAAGCCCTTGCAAAATCCGTCTTCCGTATCTGCTGTGCATCAGCCAAGTCCATCACGCTGACTCTCTATTTCACTGTGCAGTCACATGGAACGCTGCTCTGCCAAGGGATCGACTGCCCGGAATGGGATACTTCTGAATGTGAAATTTTAAAACAATTTATTTCCAACTTTTTGGTCAATAGTAATATTCAAAAGCTGTCTCAGTTTTTACTTGAAACACCACTAACCTTTATCGGTTCAGTTTCTTATCCTGTGCCTCTAATTCAAGCTGACATTGATCTGTCTCAAATGGAAATCTTAACTCAGTGCAGCAGCAATGACTCATCTCTTAATGTGCATTCTCATTTACTATTGAACTCCAGCCCTGATGAGTCAACACATGATGGTGTCGTGATCTTCCCTCCTACTCCATCAGTGATTTCAATCCGTGACACAGGAACTTAAACCAAAAGCAAAAAAAGGGAAGTCTCCGGTCAGCAGACGAACTCGTCTCCAGTGTCAACGGTCTCTGTACAAGACTAGCCAAGGACAATCCAGTTCCACGCCATCTACCCATTTAAAACGGAGAATGACTCAGCTGGAACAGACTGTGAACTCCATGTCCGCTGTAGACCTCTCCCCTGAAGCTATCAATTCAGTGACTGAAGATATAAAAACTGCAGCTAAAAATGAACTACGTGCTAACATATGTGACAGTTTAATTCTATCTGTGCAATTAGATGATCTAAAGAATAAAATTAAAAATTAAAAAAAATTTAAAGAAACAAAAAAA
>JAFLJL010006537.1:0-10952 GCA_018398815.1 Conus ventricosus
ACCAGCCCTTCAACCTTCAACTACCTATTACACCCTTCGCCCTCACCCTTCATTCCTTTCCCACCCCGTGAGGTGGTTGAAGATGGCCATGGTGTGGGAATACACCGTAGTTCATCCCCAGCCAGTACCAACTCCAGGAGAGGAGTTGAAGCTCGTCATTTCGCAAGAGACAGAAGAACTCCAGAAGAGAAGTCGAGACTCGTATCTCCAGGACGGAGAGTTCGAGGGGCAGTATATTGTCTCAGAGAGAGAGACAGGAATTGAGAAAGCAGGGAAGCTTTTACTTAGGCAGGCAGGTCCTCAGTGATTACGGAGTTATTATGTATCTCCTGGTCTGGAATTGGGGATAACGGAATGTGAAGGCCATAGCTTTATAGAAGCGGAACTAGATTATTTTATCTCTCAGTGTAAAGAGAGATACAAGTGTGAAGATTATTTTATCTCTCAGTGTAAAGAGAGATACAAGTGTGAAGACTATTTTCTCTCAATGTAAAGAGAGATACATGGTGAAGATTGATTGTCTCTCGGTGTGAGAGAGATACATGTGTGCGGATTTATTTTGTCTCTCATGCGGAGAGAGATACAGGTGTAAATTCTGTTTACAAGTTGTTGTTGTGATTAGTAAAGTGTTTTCCCTGAAGGAGAGGGGAGAAGAAAAACATTCGGTAGTGCCCCTTTTTGGGGTGATTGGAAAGATTGCGTGTGCGTATGGAGTAAATGCTGTCATGAATGCGGGTATGCAAGAGTGACAGGGGTGACACACTGTGTAGGGTTTCAAAAATAGACAAACAAACAGCAGCAACATAACCAACAGCAGCAACAACAACAAAAACCCAGTCATGGCCCTCTGTGTGTTGACCCAATTTTTTTTTCTTTGAAAACATCATTATTGCACTTTGCCCGTGAGAGTGTAGCTACTGTTTTGTGTCAAAATGTTGTCAAGAGTCTGCTGCCGTCACAAATAATAAGTTGTTATGTTGTTGTTGTTGTTGTTGTTGTTGTTGTTGTTGTTGTTGTGTTTTTTCTAGTATCTCTACCCCAGCTATTAGCCATCAACAGAACTGAGGAAAGAACTTCTCCTAACTTCTTTTGCTTCGCCTTTTCCTGAAGATTCATCCACCACGACCACCCGTCCATCTGCAGAAGACTCTCCAAACCGTAGAAATGGCAGTGATTGTTTGCCTGTCACTGTCTAGAAGACTGTTTAAATGGCAGTACGTTTGCCTGTCACTGTTCCAGAAGACTTTTTAAATGACAGTGACTGTTTGCCTGTCACTGTTCTAGAAACTGTTTTAAATGACAGTGACTGTTTGCCTGTCACTGTTTGTCACGAGTTGTCACGAGGCCTACGCGATTGACCGTCTGGGGTGGCGGAATTGTTCATTTATTTATTGTCGTTGCTGTTGCCCGTGAAATCCGTCCCTTAATGTGGTTTGTAGTGCGTTTGCACCTAATGTCGTTCAGCTCGGGTTTAGTTTATTTTCTCTCTCTCTCTCTCTAATTCCACTGCCCGTGCAATTCACCCTGCAGGTTCACGGGTGGCGGTACCTTCGCTTGAACGGGCTGCCTCTGTGGGCCTCTCACCTGTCTTTAAACCTGCCGCACGTGCATAAATTCCTCTTAGCTTGAGGAAATGCTCCACTGTGACGTTACGTGGCATGTTGGCTGCCATCGTTTAGGCAGGGTTTTTCTCTTCACTCGAGCGGAAGATGTCCTGAGAGCGCCTGCTTCTGTTTTGGTTCTACACCACTTCGTTGAAGGTACGGTGGGTACCTTTCATCCCTACATGGGCCCTGTAGGGGAGGGACATCACATCACGTCATCTCTTTCCGCATCTGCTCTGCTGTCCTCTCAACTGACAGAGGGCAGAGAGTCGCTTAAACCCGCCACTTTGGGTCACCCACGGGTAGCGGGTAAGCATCAGTTTCGTGGTTTATTTGTTGTTGTTTTTTTTTTCTGTTGTTAGCCGGCTAATTCTTCTCTTTTGCGCAATTTTTTTGGTTTTCAAAATTATAAAAGAAATATTATTTGAGACCACTTTTTCTGGTTAATTCAATCTTTAACCTGGCCATCAAAATTATATCTTAAAGTCTTTCTCCTTTTGTGCATCTGGTGATGCGGTAGTGGGCGGGGATGGGGAGAACCTGGCGATTCAGGTTGGAAACTTGCTTGGTCTCGCTCGTCCGCCCCTGTCACAATTGCCGGTCCGCCTTCTTTCGCCACCGTCTGTTTGTGCGTGCAAGGGAACGAGTTTTATTTTGCGAGCGTGCGTACGCATGATTCGTCGTTGGATGCGTGGTTGGAGAATTGTGTCATTTTGAAATGTTGTTATAAAATTTGTGGATAATTGTGCCATTGAGTTATTATTATTTGCAAATGTGGGCAGTTATAGAGCACGTTTGCCTGTATTTGTTGGGTTCCTAAAAAAGGAAAATGTTTGAACGTGAGTGAAGGAAGGATAAAGATATAAATTGATATTTGTTTGTTTAGCCTGTTAATGTAAACCTCTTACCTGCTTCGTGTGAGGAGACCTTAGCGTACGTTCCTCGTTTGTTGTTGACTGTTATGCTCGGGTCTGTGTTGAGCTGATGTAAATTAATTATAAACACCCCCCCTCCCCCAAATCATGTGAGTGGTTGTTAGGATTGAGCAGCGAATATCAGACCGTACTGACTGCGGGTTTCCAGTACCCTTCTTTCCCCTTCTTTACTTCCAGTGCCTTTTTTTTTCTCTCCTCCCGGGGCGTAAACCGAGGCTCGCGCTGTTGGGCTACGCAGTGAGGAACACGTGGACCTTGCGGGATGGTCCTGGCCCTGTCCGGACTTTCCGCGACAACGACTCGTCCCACGGACCTCCTGCAGCGCACGTGACCGGCGTGGCCCTTCTTTTTTCCTTCCCTTCCAGTTCCTTCCTTCTCCTCCTCCCGGGGCTCCACCCGCTGCTTGCGCTGTTGGGGCCGCGCACTGGTAGAGGAGCACGTGGACTTGGCTGGATGGTCCGGGCCCTCCCGGATTTTCCCCGCACAACGCCCTGTCCCACGGGAGCCTTTCCCTCCACCGTCCACGGACCTCCTGCAGTGCACGTGACCGGGTGTGGGTAACTCTGTGCCGGCCATTTTGGGGGTGCGCGTGTATCAAGGGTGTCGGCCTTGAAACTCTATTCAGGAAACAGACCCGGTTTGGGGTGCCTGAATCGACCCGGTGCTCTCGGGGAAACTTTGGAGAGACAGAGGTGTGGGGGGGGGGTGGGGGGGGGGGGGGGGGGGCCCAACATAAAAGCGAGGAAAGGATGACTGTTGGAAATGATTATTTATGATTGTGCATGTTGTGTGTGTTGGAATGCTTGTTTTGTGACTATGTGCATGTTGTGTGTGTTAAAATGCTTAATTGTGATTGTGCGTGTTTTTGTGTGTTAGAAAGCTTATTTGTGACTATGTTGGCTGGTGTGAATAAATGGTGTATTGTATCGTAATCTTTCTGTGGGGGTCTCTTGCGAGGCGTGTGAGGTCAGTCACTCCCCTTCACTCCCATCTAGATCGATCCTGTCAGGGCAGACCTTCAGGGGTCGGTCGTGACATTTGTGGGCTCGTCCGGGATGTGAAGGGGTCTGGGTGTCTCTCTCCCTTTTTTCGCGGATACCTGTCCAGTTTTGTTTGTTTTGTATACGTTTAGTTAGTTTGCCATGTTTGTTTGTGGTGGTTGGGTTGGTGACTCTAGCGTGCAGGGAGTCTTTTTGGTGGCCTGAAGAACATCTGGTGTGACTGGGGAATCGACGTGAGTCTAGGGAGAATCGACCGCGTCCAGACCTCTTTCTGCCGTGCCTCACGCAGATATGGCCGTAAGACTTTGCCTTTCTGTTGCCACTTTAGTCTCACATTTCCCGTTTTGTATTTAACCAGTTTTTTTTTTTTTTCCCCGGTTATTGAAGTACAGGGGGTGTATCGGGCGTTAGTATCACATTTTTTTTTTCTCTTTTTCCGGGTTCCCCACTTTTTTTTTTTTTGTAGGTGAGCCCCACCGCACTGTTGCTCGTGCTGTGGGGCGCGTGTTGCCCAAATGGAGCAGCCTGGACATTTTTTGTTTTGTTTTTTTTTCGTGAGCCCCACCGCACTGTGCTCGTGTTGTAAGCCGGTGTGTTGCCAGAGGGGAGCAGCCGAACATTGTTACGGTGACGTTTGTTTTTTTTTTTTTTGCTGTTTGTCATCACCAAGAGACGTAACATATCCGTGCAGTATCTGTTTTTTAAGTGGAATTGTCTTTCCCCTGTATTTTAGAACCGTAGGAATATAGTTGCATGGCAACGTCCGGTGCTGGTGGATGGCGACTCGGGCGTCGAAGAAGAAAGGTTTTCTAAATGTAGTCCCTACTATTAGCACCAGTACTTCGACTACAGTGACTTCCACTTATTCCAGTGCTGTAGCCAATAGTCCAGCGAGTACTTTCACTTCTTCTTTCGCTAGGGGATTTTCCTGCTGAGACCCCGACTGGGAAATTCCGCCGGAAGCGCAGAGTATAGCGAAGCAACTGTGGCTTCTTTTGAGTCACAGAAACCGAAACCCTCTCTTTTCCATGCCTCCCCCTCGTAAGGAGCATGCCCCGGGAGATTTTCCTCATGGGGAAAGGGCGAGACCCAAGGGACGGGTCAAACGGGTCCCCCTCCCGTGTCGGGAGTGGTGAACCCCACCCAGGACATCACCTCCGTCCTTATGTTCTGGAGCGGCAGCGTAGTGAAGAGGCGCTAGGCAGGAAACTCTGCGTAGGGAAGAGGCTGCTAGGCAGGAAACTCTGCGTAAGGAAGAGGCTTCCAGGCAGGAAGCTCTAAAGTAGGGAAGAGGCAGCCTACGTAAGGAAGAGGCTTCCAGCAGGAAGCCCTCCATAGGAAGAAAGGGACCCTTCGCGGGAAGAGCTAGATAGGATGGAGGCTCTGCGCAAGAGGAGACTGACAGACAGGAGATTCTGCGTAGGAAGAGGCTATGCTGCGCAGAGAGGAGGCTGCCAGACAGGAGGCCCTCCGTCGGAAGAGTTTTGATCACGTAGGGGAAAAGGCTGCCAGACAGGAAGCTCTGCGCAGAGAGAAGACTGCTAGACAGGAAGCGCAACATAGGGAAGAGATGGAACAACTTCTTTCGCGGACCCCCCGCATCTGTAAATCAGGGATAATCAAGGGGCAAGTGATAGAGTAAGAGGGCCCAAAATTAAAGCTCCAGAGTTCAGACCCAGTGAGGACATAGAAATGTTCTTAAGCCATTTTGAAAAGGTAGCTATTCACACCAATTGTCGAGGAACAAAAGGCCATGCACCTCTTTTCTGGATTGTCGGGTACTGCAAGGGGAGTGTGTGCACACTCTAAATGAAGGTGCGCTTATGCAGAGAGAACTATAAAAAGCTCATTCTGGCTCACCCGGTCTCAACCAGTTTCGACCGGGCGACTCCAGAATGAGCTTTTTATAGTTCTCTGACAAGTAAGCTTCAATAACCAAAAAAATAACGACCCTACAAACATACATACTGTGTAGGATTATCCGTTTTAAATACTAATTTACTAAACTTTTCAGTTTTTAGTTTTTGCTTAATCCTATGTTTTTCCTGTCTTTTTCAATAACATCATTTTTGCGCAAACATTCATCAAATGAGTCTCTGTCTTTTCATGTGAAATAAACTACAATCTTTAACTGTTCTCTAAAGTCTTTTAAAACTGAATTATATTTTGACAAAAACCACACACTTATCCCAGCATGTCTTCCACTGAAAGCTAGTTTTTGACAAAGTTTTTTCTTTTTTTAACTATGTCTCGTTCTGCCGAACAGTCATCTATAAAAAAATAGTGTCTGCGTTCCTTTAAACCGTTTATAAAATATTCTAACCACTCACTCAATTATTGCTAGGATCAACTAAATATATGTTATCATCTGCCCATAAAACCTTCTATCATGATATGCTTTGTTAAATTCAAGTTTTGGACAGAAAATCACAATATAATCAAAATTATAGCGATAAACTGTTTGTAATAGGTCTAGGATAAATATTGTTTTCCGCAACCAGTCTGTCCACAAATCAATGAACAATGAGGAGTTTTTGTCATAAATTTTAACTGCTTCCATAGTTTTATAACAGAATAAATCTAATCCAGTTATTATGTTTATCATACCTCTGTCAAAACTTGTTCAGTAAAAATAAAACCCTATAAGACCAAAATGTGTAAGTTTAAAACCAATTCAGTTCTGTAAGATTGTTTCTATTTAAGTCAACATTGTTTTTGTTGCTTGTTTTTTATGACCTTAATATCCTCGCCATTGTGAAGAACGACGATGGTAACTTTAAGACGTTTAACGTCAAAGTTTTGCCAGCTAATATTAATTCCTTTTAAAAAGGGACGTCACTAACGCCCACAACCCCACCCCTCTCCAAAATATTTTAAGACAGAAATTTCAAATATTATTGTGAACGTGTCTCCTAATTTTTGCTGTAAAGAACTGTAATTTTGTAGAAGCTCCTTTTAAAACCGTTTCTTTTCTGTGTAGGATGAAACTTTTTTTTCCCATACGGCGTTTTATTTCAATCTCTTTCCGACATGTCGTCCAGCATAAGACTTACATGTAAGGGCCAGAGTTGAATGCTTTTCTGAAACTTTTTTGAGGGCTAAAAAATGTAAATGGGCTTATGAATTAAAATTTTTATGTCCCATTCTAATAGGTTCTAAATGCCATTTGCTGTCAGGTTTTTCGAACTATTTTATATTCATACGGGCCAGCTTTAAATTTGCTTCTACATTGCACATTGTTCTATTTTAGGAAACCTTTTGTTGTCGCCAACCTCTTTGCGTTATAATCACCATCTTTAGTGTACTCAAAACCATACAAAGCGCCTTTTTCCCACCGTTCTGTTCAAAGTCCGTAACGTCTGCAAGGTCTTTTAATTCTAAAGTTATACACCTCACAGGCGCAAAGGGGTAACTCCTGATTCTTCTGGCCCACGCGACATTATTTTTTAGTACGTATTATTTTATTTCTAAAACAATGTGCAGGTTTATCACATTTCACAACTTTCCCCGTTTTGTCTGTGATTTTTATATTAAATGATCCAACCCTCCCACAAAACTAATCTTTTAAACTGTAAATTGGGGAAATTGTATAATTTCATAATCGCAATATGCAGCTTTCCCTGACGGAAGAGGCTCTTAAAACTGTTGAGGGCCTTCCATCATATAAGTTTTCATCAGTGCTCAGCTCATCCAATGAACATAGAGTAATGAATGTAATGCGGGTCGAGCGGATTTTCAACCCCAAAACTAGTTTTGTCTGGCCCCAACTCTAAAACTATGGAACGGGGCCGATTGGCAGTTTAAAGCCTAACATTTTAGCTAGCTCTCTATAAAATAGTAACCTACTTCTCTTCTTTTTACCAGGCTTAAAGGTCACATTGTTTTCAGATTCGCATTGTTAATTTTGAGATTTATGTTGAAGTTACTCATTGTTTCCCTTTAGTGAGAAAAACCCGAAAAACCATCAGGTATGGTTAATTTGGCAAACTAATTGTCCCCCTATTATTAACTTTTTTTAATCTTATTATTCTCCTTGGATTCACTTATATTAAACCATACGACTTTGTAAAAATATTTCATGAAGTGCGACCGTTTTTGGTTCTGCAATCGTTATCAATAGCATGTTCTAAATCGAAGGACGGTCTTGAGTTGTTATTGTTACAAACTTTTTTTAAAAGAAATAAAAATGACTGCATTTAAATATACTGATGCAAAATATTCTGTTGGGCCGCACTACAATCTTAAAAACATAACAACGATACTCTTGACATTTCTGTACTCAGTCGACACCTTTCAAGTAAAGTGAGTACTCCCAAATTGAAGAGCTATCTTAACCCCCTATTAAAAACGACTGCATCCGAAAGTGTGTTCAGTCATCCGATGCAGTGTTATCAGAACCAGTAAACTTTGCTGTGTTTTGTGCATCAACTGGTGTGGAGTGTCGTATGCTGAAACACTTAAATCATCCTAATCCTTTGGTGAGGTCCCGTGTATAGATTTCATATTATTACACCTTCAGACGTATTTTGACTGAACTGCAAGCGCCATTGCCAAATGACAAACCGTTTAAACCATTTAGCAACAGAATAGACATGAAGGCTTTTTTAAAGGACTGTACGAATTCAATATTAATGTTAAGGAAGGCTTTAGACAAAAATTGGATCTTAATCATGGCTTAGGCACCCTTATTTTTGGGCGTGCACAGAAAGTATAACTATGACTGGAATCCTCCTTACACATCTTTCTCTTCAGGCACAGGTGTTCACCTCGGTTTCCCTAAGCAAGAGCAAAAACCCGCATGGGGCAACATTATCTTAGACACTTTTAAAGGCCTAACTGGAGCGGGATAGAAAGAATAAACGACTCTGTGGTACTTACGTTTGGTGTTTGCTAGGTTCGCAAGCACAAACGAGATCGAGCATAACAGATCCTTCTACTGGTTTGACGCACAAAAACAATACTTAGCAAATTTAGAGGACGCCATTAATTCTACAGTTGATTTACCTTCAAGTATTAAAAGGTACCAAAATGTTTTACAAACGCAAGATCGAAAATAGACTTTGCTGTTGGCACTGGGTTTATACATGCTGCCTTCTGACCTCAGACTCCAATAGGAACAATAATAAACTATAATAAGAAATCCTTTTGGGAGGCAATGAACAGAAGGTCGGAAAAAACGAAATAAATTCTGAGCCAGTAATATTGCAAGCAGTAAACAAACACCCAAGAAAAAGTCATCCAATCCCCGCGGCCCAAAGCCCAGAGACCGCAAAAAAAAAATAATGACCATGAATATGAAAAGACAGCACTTGTTTTGAAATTAAACTGGCATAGGTTTACTCAAGTCTTTATCCCTTTCTAAATATTAACCCAACTATTAAGAGAACTAATGCCCATAAGTGCTCGGCCATAAAGCCATCTACTTTGCCCGCAGTAACAAAAGCCAGCTAACGATTTCCCCCTAATATACCTGGTAAAAAAGTCTATAGCTTTTCTGGCTAATTTTTTTAATAAATCCGCAAGATGATCAAGCTGTTTTTACCCATGATTTATCAGGCGGAGGTGATGGCGGTGGAGGCACTGACCCGAACCACCGCCGCCCTAATGCCATCACCAGTGTACTTATTGCAAATCCTAAGGCCGTTATTACGCTTGCTAATGTGACCCTTGCTCTCTAAACAGCGTTCGTATTCGTTCTGCTAGCGTCGTGTCTTCATATAAAATTTTTTCGGATAGTTTCTCTTATTCTATTCACTTGAGTTCGTAATTGTCTCGGGTTTTAGTCAGCACTTCTAGTCTTGCTGATCTTTGTTGTTCAAGATCTTTTAGTCTTGGGGTTTTTCTTTCTTTAATCTCACGCCCTACGATGGAGTCGTCAGCCTCAACGAGTTTTTCTTTTTCTCTTTTTATATGCTCACTAGTTTCACCTATTTTTTGCTAAATTGTTTGTTAATTCGCCTTTGATGGTTCTTAAAGTACGATCAAGGCAAATTTAATTCTCGCATAGGCCATGGGGGATCATAATTGTTTTTAATGCTGTTTCTTTGGAAAAACTGGTTTCATTGCTTGATTTATTTCCCTGCTGCTTGACTTAATCTGAAGTTCTATGTTTTGCATTTGGTTTATCTGTTGGGAGTTGTATGTTTTTGAAGTTTAGAAACATCCTCCCCCCCCCCCCCCCCTAATTTTGATTTAACAATGCCAAGGCGTTTTTGATCTTCCCTTAAGTCTTTGTCTAATTGTTTTCCGCTTACAAACTTTGATGGGTCTCGTTTATTTGTAAGCTGAACAAGTTGTCTCGTGGGGGCCGTTTTTTTCACAAACAAATGACCACCTTTTACTTCAAAATCAGGGTCTATAAGTTGGGAGGTTTAGGCCTAAATTTTGGGTAAAATGATCTGGCCGTACTTTCTGTTAAAATTTACGCCGCAATGAGGGCGCTGAGCGATGCTGTGTCAAAGGAGTCATTTCACTCATGTTGTCTTCAGGACAGGAACAATCAAAATCTTCAAATTTCCCGCCATGTTTTTAAATAATTAACTTTTTTTTACTTTGTTTTAAAAAATGTCGCAAGATATGGTTTCATTCTTGACCCGCATAGAAGACTGCAAGAACCCTTGGCGTGAAGGGAAATAAACAGAATATTATTGTTCCAAATAACCATCTACTATTGATGCAGGATCAAATTCTTACTGTTAAATTTCCAGACCTAGGAGAGAATGAAGTGATTGTGCCAGGCTCCACGGCGACTTACTTCAAATAGAACTCGAATCAACAGACCCAAACAGGACAGTTTTCCAGAATCTGGGACGGGGCAATTGTTAAGAAAATTTCTAAAAAAACTGAGGGGGGAGAAATATTTTCTTTACACAATGCAGACATATTTTTTAAACCCATTCTGATCTATGGCTAACCGAGAATGAAAGGCCGAATCTTGAGTTTCAAGGAATAGATAATGAAGAAGCACTAAAACACAGAATAGGCCCGCAGATGCAAAAAGCCCGGGAAAAAGTATGTGGCTGTAAATTTGCGTATGGAAATCGCTTTTCCACCCCTGGATTTGAGTTGTTAAGTGGCATGCACCGTACTTTCAAAGGGGCATTTAAAAGACAGATTGTCATATGAACTAACTTTTAATGAATACAAACGGGTTATCCAATCAACAACAGACGTCGCAGCAAAGTACAGCATTTCTGACATTGCGTTAGAGTTGACATTGTTAGGAACCCTGACTTAGCAAGGTTTATTTAAGCAAAAATATCAGACAAAAAAGGGAATATATTAAGAAAGAGTGGATCACCATTCTACACATCCAAAGCAGGGCAGACACTATATGGAATTTTTTTAAGGGCTAACAAAATCATTAAGGTATTTTTTGCGTGCAAGAGAAGAACATTCGATAGAAGTGAAAG
>JAFLJL010006538.1:0-11541 GCA_018398815.1 Conus ventricosus
TTTCGAAGTTTTGTGGCGCTGGCCCTTCATAAGGAACAATGAGTGATTCGAAGTCTGCGTAAACAACATATGGAGAATTTTGCATCCGTTTCCAGTTCTTAAAACTAACTTTAGATCCAGGTGGGGGTGTAATTAGTTCTGTATTACAGTCAACTGGGCCGATACAATGTTTCTTATGTTCACTCGCTGCTTTAACGGATGGAATTCGTGTTAAACATTTTCTACAGAATTCTTGTTTATTTTTTTGCTTTGAAGTATGCGCCAATAATCTACTCATTGTGCGTATCAATGTGTAATGTGGTAGCCCTGCTGGTGAAAACATCAGTAGTAAGTCAACATGATTTTTGTCTGGCTCGCCAATCGTTGGGCTGTTCTTGGACACTCTGATGGGTTGTAGATTTGTTTCCTCATCCCATGTGTAAATATTAACAGTTATTGGTTTGTTTTGTTCTTCAAACTGATCAATTTGATCTACACTAACAGGAAAGGATATTCCATTGAAGTTAAGATCTTTGGTGTATTGCCAATAGTTAGTCACTCTCTCTGCGTGTTCGCGGACGTGATGCAGCCTTGCAAGAACACACCACATGAAACATTTGTTGTCTGAATTCTTTATGTTAAAAACTGCTCTCTTGAAACCAACTCTCGAGTAGCGGAATGTAAGCCTTGCCAACAATCGGTGCATACTTAGCCTGTTTTAATCTAATCTCTAAGACTTCGCCCTCTGACCAACCAGAGCCTCTCATTTTAGCTTCTTCAGCGGCCACATCAAACTGTGTAAGCAGTTCGTCTGCCCAACCGGGTGTTAAGTCATTATGAGAAAGAATAGTCTGCTGTTTAGTCGAGACCCAGACTTCTAGATTTTCTTCATTTATTGTTACATAGTCGATTAAAACAGCTAACATTACTTTAACTGGCGGTCTATTGTTAGTTTACCTGGAACTTGTGAAATTGCATGAACAACGCTTGCCAGTACGTTTGCTGGATCAATGACTTCTAAATCAATATCATTCAGTGCTCTTGTTAAATCTTCTTCCTTACTCATTGCTTCAAACAATTCGTCTGGACCTTCATATATCTTAGCCATGCTGTCTTTCTTTTCTAAGCCAACATATTTATTTAAATAAAAAAAAATACAACGACATCGACTCTAGGGTCGTCTCCCAAAGTCGTCTTAATCCGAATCAATATCAACGGTCTTTTTGTGCTTGGACTCATAAACTAAAGTATAAACACCCTTTGGCTTTGTTAATGTGAGCTGTTTAGAACAGAGTTTAATGTCTCGTCTACTTTTTTTAAACATTCCTTTTTTATCTGATCGGTGTCTGGCTGTTGAGAAAAACTTGTCCTCGCCTTTCTTTGAAGATCAAACTTTTGTCTTTTGTAGTCATCAAAATCGGCCTGTAAACGATTAAATTCTTCATCCGTGATGTTTGAGTCAACTAGTGCTTTATTTATTGTCAGTTTGAACGAACTAAGTTTAGCTGTTATTAGTTGAACCATAGCTGTGTGCTTTTGGAGTTTAGTTTTTAAATTTTTGCTACCAGCGCCTACAGCTAATGAACACAGGCCAAGAGCTAAAGACAAACCACCTAGAGGTAAAGCTGCGGGTGCACCAACACCTGTTGCTAAGAGACCAACACTCGTTCCTGCTGATAGAGCACTTATAGTCGATGCTCCAGTATTAACATAAGTAACAGCATTAAAAGCAGCAGAATACCTTCGTTTGGTTTTGCTGTATTTTGAAAGGTCCTGCTCTAGTACTTGCTGCATTTGTGTAATGTTTGTTAATCTGAAGGTTTTTATGTCAGGGTTTTCTATAGCGGCAGAATTGCCTGCTATCTCTTCTTTTGGGATAATGTGAACAGACATGCTTTTTTAAAAATAAAAAAATAATTTAGTATACTATATCTTTAATCTGTTATCTTCAATATTCAGCTGCGCATCATATATTAAAAACAAATATACATTAAGTGGTTTATCGACCTCTTTTTCTTTATCAATTTGAATGTTTATTATGTCTCTAACAGTTCTCCCGCTTCCATGTAACTGATTATCCTCTGTTGACCTTAGGTCAATCCATAAACCGTATTTCGTTGTTAAATAATGATCAAGTCTAACGCTGTGAAGATGTAGATCTTTAGACACCAGGTCAACTGTTGGATTTCTACACCTCCCGCCTCCAAACAGTTTTCTTATTTCATCAAAATGCTGATAAGGTTTAAGCCCGCTAGCGTAGATTTGGTTAGGACTGCCCTCAATTGTACATTGCACTTTCGTTATTTTAGGATTAACAAAATTTTCAGTTTGTCTTTTGAATGGTTCTTCATTTTCACACAGCAATAAAATACCTTTAAGCGATCTTGCCGCGGCACTAAAACTAAATTCCATATAGTGTCTGCCCTGCGTTTAGGATATTTAGAATGAAAAATTACTCTTTCGTAATATATTGCTAATTTTGACTGATATTGTTGTTGGATCAACCTCGCTAAGTCAGTGTTGCTAACAACGTCAAACTCAACGAGATGTCAGAAATGCTGTACTTTGCTTCGTGTCTTCAGATATAATAACATATTTGTAGTCATTAAAAGTTAGTTCATATGACAATCTGTCTTTTAATGCTCCTTGAAAGTATGGGGCATGCGCTTTTAACAACTCAAAATCTAAGGGTATGAAAAAGCGATTACCATACGCATAACTTACAGCTACATACCTTTTTCCGTCTTTAGCATCTTCAGCGCCTATTCTATGTTTTAGTGCATCTTCATTTCAATTCCTTGAAACGCAAGATCGGCCCTTTCGTTCCCGGTTAGCCATAGATCAGAATAGGTTAAAAATATGTCTGCATTATGTAAAGAAAATATTTCTTGCCCCTCAAGTTTTATAGAAATTTTCTTAACGATTGCCCGCCCAGATTCTGTACAACTGTCCTGTTGGGGTCTGTTGTTGAAGCGAGTTCTAATTTGAAAGTAAGACGCCAGAGCCTGGCACAATCACTTCATCCGCTCCTAGGTCTGGAAATTTAACAGTAAGAATTTGATCTGAATCAATAGTAGACGGATTATTTGGAACAGTAATATTCCGTTTATTTCCCTTCACGCCAAGGGGTCTTTCAGTCTTCTATGCGGGTCAAGAATTGAGCCATATGTTTGTGACATTTTTTTATAAAACAAAATAAAAGTTAATTATTTAAAAACATGGCAGGCATTGAAGGTGAAGAAGATTATGATGTTTTAGATCCTGGAACGACATGAGTGAAATGACTCCTTTGGTACAACATCGCTCGGGCTCTTCATTACGGCGTGAATTAACAGAAAGTAAGGTCGGATCATTGTACCAAAGTTTAGGTCAAAAACCTCCCGAATTTATAGACCCTAATGATTTTGAACTAGAAAATAACCATTTGTTTGTGAGAAACGACCAAGGACAACTTGTTCAGCTTACAACTAAACGAGACCCATCAAAGTTTGTAGGCATAAATACAATTAGACAAAGCTCAGTGCAAGCGAGCGAAATCGCCTTGGCTTTACTAAACCAAAATCAGATACGGAGGGCGTTGCTTCCTTTCAAAACATACAACAAGAACTCCCAACAAATAACCAAATGCAAAACATGGACCCTGAAGTTTTTAAGTCAAACAGCAGTCAAAATAATAAATGCAATAGAAGCAGAAACCACTGAAGAAGAGAAACAGCATTAGAAACTATAAATGATCCGCCGCTACCTATAAGAGAATTATTAGCCCTTGATCGTGCTTTATGCTTAGTTCACACTATGGAAACCGCCTGGAAACAGCCCCAATTTCTTGTCGGGTAACCGAAATCTGCACAGAGAAAACTCACATTACCCCCTTCAACAAACTGCATTACCTCTATCGGATATTCCCGATAGATTTGCCAAGCCTGTTTCCTTCCATCTCAGTCTGCAAAGTTGTTTGGAATACAGGCCGAGAAGAAACTAGGACACTGACGCTACCGAGTTTCCATATCGTTTCCAAAGTGTGAACAGGTAGGCAACAAAGTTTTTGTACACGAGACTGACTGAAATTGACCCCAAAAAAAATCAAAGGCGAAAATAGCAGGGAAGTCCGTGCAAAACGCAGTGTGGCTCGCGCGCACAGCGTGAATGGCGCGAAAAGAGCAAAAAAGGGAGGAGCTTCGCAGTTTCTGTATAATTTCGTCGAGCGTTCACATTGTCGACAGAAACTCCAATCACATTTATTTATAGACGGTTTCCAAAGCAGTTTCTTTAACGCGCAGACTGCCAGAGTTTCCCACAGTTTCCATAGTGTGAACCTAGCATTAAGAACCATCAAAGGGGAATTATTAAACAATTTAGCAAAACTGACTGAACTAAATGAGCATATAGAAAAAGAAAAAGAAAAACTTGCTGATGCTGAAGACGCCAACTTAGGGCCTGAGATTAAAGAAAGAATAGAACAAAGACTAGATGAACTTAATATAGAAAGATTAGCTAGACTAGAAGTGTTGAATACTAACCGAGAACAATTACAAACTCAAGTGGGCGAAATAAGAGAAACTATCCAAACAAATTTATATGAAAACACAACGCTAGCAGAACGAATAAAAACGCTGTTTTAAAGAGCAGGGAGTCACATTGGCAAGCGTTATAACAGCCTTAGGATTTGCAATAAGTACACTGGTGTTGGCTATTACAGGTGGCGGTGGTCAAAGTCCAGTGTCTCCACCGCCATCGCCTCCATCGCCGCCTGATAAATCATGGTAAAAAAACAACTTGATCATCTTGCGAGTTTATTAAAAAAATTAGCCAGTAAAGCCTTGACGCTTTACCAGTATATTAGGGGTATTGTTAGCTGGCTTTTTCTACTGCAAGCAAAGTAGTTGGCTTTATGGCCGAGCACTTATGGACATTAGTTCTCTTAATAGTTGGGTTAATATTTAGTAAGATAAAGACCGAGTAATCCTAGGCCAGTTAATCCAACAACTAGTGCTGTCTTTCATATTCATGGTCATTATTTTTTTTGGCTTCTTCAACGGCCTTTGGGCTTGGCCACGAGGATTGGATGACTTATTCTTGGGGGTCATCTTGTTTTTTTATTGTTTGTAATATTACTGGCTCAGAATTTATGTCGTTTTGTCCAACCTTCTGTTCATTGCCTGCCACAAGGATTTCATTATTGTAGTTTATTATTGTTCCTATCTGGAGTCTGAGGTCAGAAGGCAGCATGTATAAACCAGTGCCAACAGCAAAGTCAACTTTTGATCTTGCAAATTGCAAAACATGTTGGTACCTTTTAATACTTGAAGGCAAATCAACAGTAGAATTAATAGCGTCCTCTAAATTTGCCAAGTACTGTTTTTGTGCATCAAA
This sequence comes from Conus ventricosus, assembly GCA_018398815.1. Taxonomy (NCBI): domain Eukaryota; kingdom Metazoa; phylum Mollusca; class Gastropoda; order Neogastropoda; family Conidae; genus Conus; species Conus ventricosus. The sequence goes on from JAFLJL010006538.1 coordinate 5,353, forward strand.
GCCAGTAGAAGGATCAGTTATGCTCGATCTTGCCTGTGCTTGCGAACCTAGCAAACACCAAACGTAAGTACGAATAGAGTCGTTTATTCCTTCTATTCCCGCTCTAGTTAGGCCCTTAGAAGTGTCTAAAATAAATGTTGTCCACGCTGTTTTATGCTCTTGCTCTATGGACCCGAGGTGAACGCCTGTGCCTGAAGAGAAAGATGTATAAGGAGGATCCCAGTCATAGTTATACTTTCTGTGCACGCCCCAAAAATAAGGGGTTCCTAAACCATGATTAAGATCCAACTTTTGTCTAAAGTCTGTCTTAACATTAATATTGAATTCGTTACAAATCCTTTCAAAAGCCTTCATGTCTATTCTGTTGCTGAAGGATTAAACGGTTTGTCATTTGGTAATGGTGCTTGCAGTTCAGTCAAAATACGTCTGAAGGTGTAATATAAATGAAATCTATACACTGACCTCACCAAAGGATCAGGATGATTTAAGTGATCAGCATACGACACTCCACACCCAGTTGATGCACAAAACACAGCAAAGTTTAACTGGTTTCTGATAAAACTGCATCGGATGACTGAACCACACTTTTGCGATGTAGTCTTTTTTAATAGGGGGTTAAGATATCTGTTTAATGGCGTACTCACCTTTACTTGAAAGTGTCAGTCTGGGTCACAGAAATGATAAGGGTGTCAGTTGTTTATTTTTAAGATTGTAGTGCGGCCCAACAGAATATTTTGCATCAGTATATTTGAATGCACTCATTTTTATTTCGTTTAAAAAATGTTTGTAACAATAACAACTCAAGACCGTCCTTCGTTTTTAGAACATGCTATTGATAACAATGCGGAAGCAGAATGGTTGCGCTTCATGAAATATTTTACAAAGTTGTATGGTTTAATATAAGTGAATCAAAGAAGAATAATAAGATTCAAAATATGACATAAGAGGAAACTTAGTTAGCCAGTTAACCATACCTGATGGTTATTACGGGTTTTGCTCACTAAAAGAAGCAATGAGTAACTTTGACATTACTCTCAAACTTAACAATGCAAATTTGACAACAATGTTGGCATTCAAACCCGAAAAAGAAGAAGTAGGTTACTATTTTGGTGGAGAGCTAGCTAAAATGTTAGGCTTTGCAACTGACAATCGGGACTTTCATAGTTTTAGAGTTACGCCAAACGAAACTACTTATGAGGGAGAAATCCGCTCGATCTTGCATTACATTCATTACTCTATGTTCATTTGGATGAGCTGAGCACTGATGAAAACTTATATGATGGAAGGCCCTCAACTGTTTTAAGAGCTCTTCCATCAGGGAAAGCTGCATATTGCGATTATGAAATTATACAATTCCCTAATTTACAGTTTAAAAGATTAGTTTGTGGAGGGTCGGATCATTTAATATAAAAATTGCAGACAAAACAGGGAAAGTCGTGAAATGTGATAACCTGCACATTGTTTTGGAAGTAAAATAATTAGCTGTTCTAAAAAAATAATGTCGCGTGGACCAGAAAATCAGAGTTACATTAGCACCTGTAAGGTGTATAACCTTAGAATTAAAAGACCTTGCAGACGTTGCGGACTTTGAACAGAACGGTGGAATAGGCGCTTTGTATGGTTTTGAGTACACTAAAGATGGTGTTTATAAACGCAAAGAGGTTAGCGACAACAAAAGTTTCCTAAACTAGAACAACTACGCAATGTAGAAGCAAATAATGCTGGCCAGTATGAATATAAAATAGTTCGAAAACCTGACAGCAAATGGCACTTAGAACCATATTTAGAATGGGAAATAAAATTTGAATTCATAAGCCCATTTACATTTTTTAGCCATCAAAAAAGTTTCAGAAAAGCATTCAACTCTGGCCCTTTACATGTAAGTCTTATGCCGGACGACAATAGTCGGAAAGAGATTGAAATAACGCCGTATGGGAAAAAACAGTACATCCTCCACAGAAGAGAAACGGTTTTAAAGAAAGCTTCTACAAAATTACAGTTCTTTCCAAGCAGAAAATTAGGAGACACGTTCACAATGATATTTGAAATTTCTGTCTTTAAAGATGTGGAGAGGGATGGGGTTGTGGGCGTTAGTGACGTCCTTATAAAAGGAATTAATATTAGCTGGCAAAACTTAGACGTTAAACGCCTTAAAGTTACCATCGTCGTTCTTCACAATGGTGAGGATATTAAGATAATAACAACAAGCAACAAAATCAATGTTGACTTAAATAGAAACAATCTTACAGAACTGAATTGGATTAATCTTACACATTTAGGCCTCATAGGATTTTATTATACTGAACAAGTTTTGACGAGAGTATGATAAAAATAATAACTGGATTAGATTAAATTCTGTTATAAAAACTATGGAGCTTAAACTTTATGACAAAAACCCCTCATTGTTCATTAATTTGTGGACAAAACTGGTTGTGGGAAAACAATATTTGTCCTCGACCTATTACAAACAGTTTATCGCTATAATTTTGATTATATTGTAATTTTCTGTCCAACGCTTGAATTTAACAAAGCATATCATGATAGAAGGTTTATATGGACAGATGATGACATATATTTAGTTGATCCTAGCAATAAGCTAAGTGAGTGTTTAGAATACTTTTATAAATTTTTTAAGGAACGCAGACACTATTTATTATAGATGACTGTTCGGCAGAAAGAGATATAGTTAAAAAGAGAAACACTTTGTCAAAACTGGCTTTCAGTGGAAGACATGCTGGGATAAGTGTGTGGATTTTATGTCAAAATATAACACAGTTTTAAAAGACTTTAGAGAGCAGTTAAAGACTGTAGTTTTATTCCACATGAAAGACAGAAACTCATTTAATGAATGTATGCTCGAAAATGATGTTATTGAAAATGATCAGGAAAAACACAGGATTAAGCAAAAACTAAAATCTGAAAAGTTTAGTAAATTAGTATTGAAAACGGATAACCCTACACAGTATGTTTGTTTGTAGATAATCGTTATTTTTTTGGTTATTTAAGTATTACTTGTCAGAGAACTATAAAACACGGGGTCTAGAGTCAACCGGTCGAAACTGGTTGAGACCGGTTGGCCTAGACCCGTGTTTTATAGTTCTCTCTACCCCTCCACCTCCCCACCCACCTCTCCGTCTCCTCCGTCCCATCAAAGATAGTTCGCCCTACGGAGGGCGTACAGTCTTTGGCCCCATTCACGGGCCGGTTTATGGACTGGTAAATCGGCCGGGGGGGGGGGGGGGGGGGGGGGGGAGGAACATGGGTGCCATCTGTTGACTTAGGTACTATGGACACGTCGAATGAGTTGCCCTGTCTGTCAAACACTTGACTGTTGCGAAGCTGTGCTACTGCTGCTGCTGTTGCTGTTGCTGTTGTATTTGGTGGTGGTGGTGGCGGGGGTGTTGAAGCGGGGAAGCGGCCGGTGCTCTTGTTTGAAGTGTGTGTGTTGGAAAGCGAGCGGCTCGTCGTCGACAAGTCTAACTGACTGACTGACTGACTGGTCCCCCAGCGTTTGAAGTGATCGGCTTGTTCTTTATCATCTGTGCTGGTTTGACAAGATACCAACGCTGCTGATGTTACTTTTTTTTTTTTTTTTGCTTTTTTTTTTCCTTTTTCTTTGTTCTTCTTCAAAGGCGTTCCTTTCTTTTCCTTTGACACTGCGCTGATGTGCTTCATCAGGAGACCACACCAAAAAAAAAAAAAAAAAAAAAAAAAGGAAACAAAATTATGATTGCTTGAATCGGAGTCGGACTGCTTGCTGATGAAAGACCGACACACATTTTGTGCGCGAGCCTTTTTAAAAAAAAAATTTTAGTAGTAGTAGTATTCGTCAGTGACCCCGCTATGCCATATGCCACGTGCCACGTCACGATGCAAATGAAGGCCATAAACTTGCTTTTTACTGGTCCTAAAACAATGAGCACTGTCATATGCCACGTGTTACATAATGATACAGACGTGTTACATAATGATACAGACGTGTTACATAATGATACAGACGAGGCTGGTGAACTTCGCTGTCGCGCGCGTCATGATGACGGTGAAGAAAAGAAATTAAACAACCTTCACCCCCCCCCCCACACACACACACACACACACACACAAACAAAAAAAATGAAAAAAGAAATCCGTCAAATCAAAAGTAAAACGCTATCAGAAATTTACCAACTCTTCTTGAAGGTGTTCAAAAAAGGATGAGAAAAAAAACACGAGAAAACAGAACAGAAACATTGAGAGAGAGAGAGAGAGAGAGAGAGAGAGAGAGAGAGAGAGAGAGAGAGAGAAGGACAAGTTGTTAACAAGCGGCCGGTGCAGCAGCGGCAGCAGCAGCAGCAACAACAACAGCAGCGGCGGCGGCGACACGACACGACAGGTGTGTCCATCAGGGCACAGACGCCAGCGCCTTGCTGTGAGCGACGACCAAGCTGAACCGTCTACACCCACGGCCCAGGCGCTGTACTGTGTGTGTACTGCTGCACACTCTCGCTTCTCTGGGTGAGTCCAGCTGTTTGACTGTTTTCTTTCCTCTTTTTCTTTCTTTCTTTCTACTTCTTTTTCACCCGATGTTCTTCTCTCTGTTTCTCTCTGTCTGTCTCGGTCTCTCTGTGTTTCTCCCTCTCTGTCTGTCTGTCTGTCTGCCCGTCTGTCTGTTTCTCTCTCTCTCTCTCTCTCTCTCTCTCTCTGTTGTTTTATATTATTTGTTTTACTTCTTACCTCTCCTTTTTCTGCTTCTATTATCCTTTCATTTTTTTCTCCTGATTTTGCTTTTTCGTAGTTTCTATCAATTTCTACTCCTCCTCCTCCTCCTCCTTCTTCTTCTTTTTTCTCCTTCTCCTCCTCCTCTTCCTCCTGCTCCTCCTATTCTTCTTCTTCTTTTGTTTCTTTCCCTTTTTTCTAAATTGTTCTTCTCTCCCCCCTGCTTCTTCTTCTCCTCCTCCTCCCCCCCCCCCCCCCCCCCCCCCTCCCCCCCCCCCCCCCCCCCCCCCCCCCCCCTCTTTTGCAACTCCTTTTTCTTCTTCCTTTTTTTTCTTCTTCAATTCTGCGCACCACTATACCCTCCCTATACCCTGCTATACCATGCTATACCCCAAATCCTCAGCCGTCGTCACCAACCACACGATCATCACAAAATACAACAGTTAACAGCAATTGCCGTACCGCGATTGTCGCTGTCTGTTACTTCCCGCTGTAGCGACTAATCCCAGTCGTGGAAGCCATTTTCGTCGACGATGCGTTCAGCAATGATGACGTGATCAGAACGTGGCCTGTGGCAGCGAATGATGACTGATATATGAAGCAGGAGCCATCTCTCGGTCAGCCTGTGTTGTAGAACTTCTGGTGGCTGATCTTTACTCGTCGGTACATCTTCAAGATCTCATGTCCAGATCAGGCGGTTACAGAAACATTCATGCCATGCTAATACGCTCTCAACTGGTGGGCAAGACATGTACACCGTATGGATGAACATCGTCTCCCAAAGAGACTGTTCTATGGCGAGCGGCTGGAAGGCAAGCGTTCCACGGAAAACAAAAGAAGCGCTACAAAGACACACACTGAAGGCCTCACTGAAGTGCTGTAGCATCGCCCCGTCTCCTGGGAAGAAGCCGCACAAGATCGCTCAACCTGGCGCGCTTTGATCAAATCGGTGTGAAAGACTTTGAAACGAAGTGAGTGGAGGAGGCATAGGAGCAAAAACGTCAGCTTGGGGGGGGGGGGGGAGAGGGGGGGGCAGAGCAGAGCAAACACCACCTTTCAGCTTGGCTCATCTCCTAGTCTTGCCATGCTCACACCGCAACAGACCATTCAGTGTAATGCTAGGTTCACACTATGGAAACTGTGGGAAACTCTGGCAGTCTGCGCGTTAAAGGGACTGCTTTGGAAACGTCTATAAATAAATGTGACTGGAGTTTCTGTCGACAATGTGAACGCTCGACGAAATTATACAGAAACTGCGAAGCTCCTCCCCTTTTTTGCTCTTTTCGCGCCATTCACGCTGTGCGCGCGAGCCACACTGCGTTTTTGCACGACTTCCCTGCTATTTTCGCTTTCTTTTTTTTTTTCGGGGGGGGGGGGGGGGGGGGGGGGGTCAATTCAGTCAGTCTCGTGTACAAAAATTTGTTGCCTACCTGTTCACACTTTGGAAACGATATGGAAACTCGGTAGCGTCAGTGTCCTAGTTTCTTCCTGTAT